>WNHD01003851.1:2721-14772 GCA_011057455.1 Ganaspis sp. Gsp50
TTTCAAGTAAATAAAGTTTTTTTCAAGTAAATAAAGTTCTTTTCAAGTAAATAATGTTGTTTGCAAGTAAAGAAAATTGTTCGCAATTAAAGAAAGTTGTTTGCAATTAAAAAATGTTGTTTGCAAGTAAAGAAAGTATTTTCAAGTAAAGAAAGTTTTGTTAGATAAAATGTCTTATATTCTTATATTCTCATACGAAACGTATGAGATAGATAACGTTTTCCAGAAAACATACAAAGATCTTATGAAGTAAAATAATGTTTCTCCAGTTTACAGATTCTCCGAAATTAGCTCTTTGCAGTGACAGTGGTGGTTCTGTTTTCGAATTGAACTTCACAAGAGTAATGGGAGTTCGAGGATGTGATAGTAAACTCTTATTTAGCGGCGCGCGAGGAGAAGTTTGTACTTTTGAACCTTTACTTCTGAACGATCTACCAACTCATCCGCTGAAAAATTATACCCTTGTTGCAATGGCTACTTTATCAAAGGTTCTTTTCATTATTTTTCATATTTTCGAACAAGATACAATGCACAACTAAAAGATATTTTCAAATTATAAAGTAACAAGACATTTTAGAATGTTCTATCTCGATATTTTTTTAATTTTGCTTCCTCATAGGAAAGCCTTGTCATTATTGTTAGTAAATAAATAAATAAATAAATTATTAATATTATTCTATTTTGGTAAAAAGTGTAAACGATGTTTTAATTATGTTTAAGGTCATAGTAGTTTGCATCAGACCAAGAATGAGAATCGTACTTTGTCAAGCCTTAACCGGTCCTGCCTTTGCGCCTCCACAAGTTTCCTGGCAATTAGTCGTTATTCAAGCGGCAAATGCGACTCGAGTTATCGACCCAGTTTTGGCTCTCGGTAGAGACTCAGTTATTCATTTTTATCAGGTAAAAAATAATTTTCTAATGAAAATAAAAAATAGAATATTAATTAATAAATAGAATATATATTAATAAATTGAATATATATTAATAAATAGAATATTAATTAATAAATAGAATATTAATTAATAAATAGGAATACTAATTGCGATTAATTAATCTTAAACAATTACTTATTTTTGTATTAAATTACAAGTTGATTAATCACAAGTTTATTAATTACAGGTTTGTAGGGAATCAGATTTAGATTTGTACAGAATAAAATTAACTCCTCTTCGTAAGGTAGTACTTCCGTACACAATGAGCAATCTTCGATGGCTCAACGCAAGATCTCTCGTAATATTAGATATACAAGAAAGACTGCATTTATTGGATGTAAGGACGCAGGATAATTTAGAAACCTTGGATGTTAGTTGCGTTGGTATTTCTTACGCTTCGAGTCACTTTAAAGGATTAACAACTGGAGGAAATGTTTCAAAGGTAGAAAGCATTCTTATGCTTTCTTTTTTTCATTATTGTACAAATTTGACGATAAAGGGATTGAATTTTGTTGCATTTTTTCAAGTGATGTGGATTTAAAAGAGAATGAAAGAAAGATGAAAGTAAAACATCATTGAATTGTAAAATTAAAAAAGATGGAGATAAAAAGAGGTAAAAAGATAAAAAGTTAAAAGAAGTATTTAAAAAAGGAATATTAAAAAAGATAAATGTAAATAATTTTATATAAAAAAAAAGATAAAAGAATATATAAAAGGATAGTAAGAAAGATAAAACAAGGGCAGTGAAGAGATAAAGGCTAGTTAAAAAAACAAAAGAAAGATGATATGATGATAATTAAAAACAAAAGATAACAAAGTGAAAATTGTATTTTAGTTCCTCATTCTGAAAAATTGCAATTTCAGGCAATGTCACTGGCTGGTGAACGGGCCTGTTACAACACCGTTGTTACCTTTGGTAACCAACTTTTACTCCTGGGAACAAAAAGTCTTCATGCAGTGTGCATTAGAACGTGGATGGAGAGAATACGTCACTTGACATTACAGGTATATTCGAAAATATCACGAAGGTATCGAATAATATCACGAAGATATCGAATATTTCGAATAATATTTAGAATAATATTTTTCAAACAATATTAAAAGTTTTAGAAGATATCGGAAATTTCGAATCTTTCTATAATATTTAGAAGATATTAAATATTTCAAATATTTTGAAGATATTGAATATTTCAAATATCTAGAAGATATTGAATATTTCAAATATCTAGAAGATATTGAATATTTCAAATATTTAGAAGATATTGAATATTTCAAATATTTAGAAGATATTGAATATTTCAAATATTTAGAAGATATTGAATATTTCAAATATTTTGAAGATATCGAATATTTCGAAAATATCAGTTTACTTTTAGAATGATTTTATTTAACTGATTTGATTTTCTTAGAGACGTTTTCCAGAAGCCTTGGCACTGGGGCTTTCTTTTTATCAAGACAAGGGGAAAGCTGTTGTCGGTTTAAGAGGGTCAAAACAACGAAGAAAACAAATAGCAAGAGATAAAGTTTGCCACGTTCTTCTTCAATATATGGATGAATTGAATAATTGTTTAGCTAATGAAACTGCTGGAGGAGAAATAGTTTCCACTTGTGTAGATTATTGTGTCCAACTAGAAAATACTGAATTGCTGTTTGGAAGACTTTGGGACCTCGTTTCTGAATCAGAAAATCTTCAAGGCATTTATCTTCGAGCTTTAGAATCACCTTTACTTGACGGAAGCTTGCCACCAAGATTGCCGCCCATTATTGCTCAGCAATTTGTTACTCTCTATGAACAGGAAAATAGAATGAATTCTCTTCAGTCAGTTGTGATTTTACTTCAAGTCGATTGCCTCGATATTCACCAAGTGCGTTATTTGTAATTATGAGCATTTATTTTTATGAGCGTGTTTGAATAGTCTAAAATAGTTTTATGGAGTTTAGAATATTTCTGTGTAGTTCAAAAAGTTTTATATAGTTTAAAATAATTTTACGCAGTTTAAAATAGTTCTATGTAGTTTAAAATAGTTGTTCATAGTTTAAAATAGTTGTTTTTAGTTTAAAATAGTTGTTCATAGTTCAAAACAGTTGTTCATAGTTTAAAATAGTTCTTCTTAGTTTAAAATAGTTGTTCATAGTTCAAAACAGTTGTTCACAGTTTAAAATAGCTCTTCTTAGTTTAAAATAGTTGTTCTCAGTTTAAAATAGTTTAATAGTTTTAATAGTTATTCATATTTTAAACTAAAAATACTAAAACAAAATTTCAATTTCAGGTCACGACCGTCTGTCGAACGAGAGGATTATGGGAAGCTTTGATACATTTACAAACAGCAGCTCTCTGTGATTTTACAGCTCCGATTCACCAGTTGGTTCCGGTTCTTCAAAGTCAGGTGGATGACGGAAAAGAATCTACTCGCGAATGCATTACTTTGGGAAATGCTCTTCTAGTTTATGCTAGTTGTTGTTTAGCGGGTCGAGACTTTCCGAAAGGGGAACTTCCGGAAGGTTTACCGAAAAGGGTTAAAGCCGATGTTCTGCGAGCTTTGCTCTCACAACATTCTAGTTTAGCTAATGATTCTGAGAGGCAGTATCCGTATCTTCGGACTTTTTTGAGATTCGATGTGAAAGGATTTTTGGACGTGATATCGATGGCTTTCCAAGAACCAGAATTCACTTCGGAAATGGGTCTGAGGCAGAGACAGAGAATCGTAGACATTTTATTGACAATAGTTATGCCGAGTACGCCTCTGAATTCGAGCAGTTCCGACTGTTTGATGGATGAGCAAAAAGTTATTGTTTTGATTTTCATTGTAAATCAAGTGGCGGAGAATATGGCGAGTTTAGAGGGGACTGTTTTAAACAAGATTGTCGAAATGCTTTCGAGTGGCTCGGATCAAATAAGTTTAAGGGACCATAAACAAGAAAAGGAGAATGCTGTTCTTCAACTTATACATTCCAGGAAACTGACAAATATGTCGGATAATACTCTTCTTAATTTGGCACAACGCGCTAATTTGTAAGAATGGATTCTTATTTGTTAATTTTGTTATCGTCGATATTACTATGAAGTATGTTATCAGTTTTAGTATTATTTTTTGTATTATTTTAGTATTATTTTTAATATTATTTTAGTATTATTTTTTATATTATTTTAGTATTATTTTTCATATTATTTTAGTATTATTTTTAGTTTTACTTTTTATATTATTTTAGTATTATTTTAGTATTATTTTTTGTATTATTTTAGTATTAAAATTATATGTCAGTTTTATTATTATCAATTTTGTTATCAGCTTTATTGATATCAATTTTGTTATATTGAATAATTTTTTTCTTTTAATAAATAATTTCTAATAATTGGACATTTTTGTTTCAGTTTACGAGTTTCGGAATTGCTTTACACAGACAGGGAAGACTGGTCGTCAGTAATTCGATGTTTAATAGCAGATCCGTCCCGACATGACGAAATTTGGACTCGTCTTCAATTACTGCCAATAACTTCTCTCAACAGTGTAGTAATAGTTCACGTCATATCACTTGTGGAAATAGATTCAAGACAGTTAGCTAGTTTAATTTCTAGTCGAATGTCAACTAAACTGAACAAGATTCTCGAGAAATTGGAGAACCATTCTGTTTTGCAGTACTCACTTTTATCGGCTCTCTTTCAGCTGGCTCAGTTTAAAGAAGAGGAAAACAAACTAGAATTGTCCGCTGAAATTTTAGAAAAATATTTATCTCTAATGTGCCAAGTTGAACCGGAATATGTAAGTATCTGTTAGATTTTGCTCACGTACGAGTTAAACAAAATTTGAACTTACGTATTTTTGTAAGTGCTCAAAGATTATTATTATTATAATTTATTATTTATGAATATAATTATTTATTATTATTTATTATTATGAAATATTATTATTATTTATTTATTATTTATGAAATTATTTTTGAAAAGTAACATATAAAGTAACATGCATTAAAGTAACATATATTTTGAAAAGTAGCGTATATTTATGAAATAATTGACGTATTTATTATTTATGAACAGGTCACTAGTCATCTGCAAGGATCGCATGGTTGTCGATTGGACGAGGCTCTAAAAATAGTACAAAATGCAAATCACAAAGATGCAGAAGCTATAATGTTAGAAAAACTTGGAAATTATGAGGAAGCATTTAATCTTCTTTTGAAAAGGCTAGAGGAGAGTTTGTCTATGGTAATTATTTTTAAAAAATATTTGCTATTTTTATCACATAGGAATAAAAAATAGTAAATAAACATATTTAAATAAATAAATTTATTTTATAAATCAAATAAAACTTGAATGGATCAAAAATTTATTAATTGCAATTTTAGTGTTGCCAAGCAAACGTACCTGATACTAATGCAGTTCAAGCAACAACACAATTAGCTTCTTTGTGCAGAAGATCAGCAGGAGCACTTGATTGGATGCCTCTTGTCGAAGTTGTACTCCATCCACATTCCGATAACAATATTCAAAAAGGTTTCTTCTTCTTCTTTAAAAAAATTTTATCTTTTTTTTTTTAATGTTCGATCCTTTGGTTCTAATCCGCCATTTATCAAATTTTGTGTTCACAGCTGAAAATTTAAGAGGGAAACTGCTCAAAATTGTCTTGGAGTCGTTAAGTGGTACCACAGCTCTTTCGTCAGTTTTGGAACAAATTTTAAAACATCCACTAGCCACTAGTGGAACAATAGGTGATATTAGACAATTGCTTACCAGTGTTTTGACGCATTCAAGGTACGAGCAAACTTTAGTCGAAACAACTTCGAGACTTGTCAGTTTGGAAATCCACGAAGCTCTTAAAAGAGCTCTGAGGTAAAACCTATTTAATTCTGAAATACGAACAATTAAATGCTATTTATTAAAAATGAAAGGAATTTATTTTTGACGAAAGGAATTTAATTTTGATGAAAGGAATCCAATTTTGATGAAAGGAATTTATTTTTGATAACATTAATTTACCTTTGACGAAATAAGTTTACTTTTGACGAAATTAATTTACTTTTGAATTAATTTAGTTTCAAATTTGTAACACGTTTATTTTTCGAATGCAGAGATAGTGGGAAAGGCTGTTCAAGTGATTCACTAATTTGTCCTATATGCAGACAAAGATTTGCAAATTGCACAGAATATGTAGTTATTTTTGGATGTGGCCATGGGTACCACGTTGAATGTTTAGCGGAATCAAAAGTCTGTTACAAATGTTTAAATACTAAAGGCTGGACTCATCTGCCAACAAATTTCACCATACCAAGCCTTCGACCACCGGTAATCAATATTTTTACTAAAACTAATTTTTTTAAAATTTTTATTTCAAAAATTTGTTGATAATGATAATCATAAAATGGAAAATAATAATAAACCCAATGTTCGACGATTGTAAGTTAGTCATTGTTTAAAAATTCTAAAGATTAATGAGACTAAATCTAATCTTTGTGAGACTAGTATTTAAAATGTTTTCTAAACTTAATTTACATTCAGTTTTTTTAAATTGTCGATACTAGTTTTTGTTTGCCAATTAACAATGACAACTAATAATAATGACAAACAATAATAATGACAACTAATAATAATGACAAATAATAATAATGACAACTAATAATAATGACAACTAATAATAATGACAAATAATCAATTTTTTACATTAATTTGCAGGAAAAGCGTCAATTGGAGCCACCATCTTTTATGCGCAACAGGGACACGTCTCTGAGATTAGCGCCACCAGTTCCTTGGCCAGATTTGGAGGGCATTTTTTAATCTAGTCCTGAAAAAAATATAATGTTAGAAATTCGAAAAGCTTCTGTATTTCGAAAGCATTAGTTTACAAATATTTATTTCTAATTTTCTTTAGAATCTACTAAATATTTTATCAAGGCAGGAGAAATGTTAAGAATTTAAATATTTACCTCTGACTCTCAGAATTTTATCTCTTGATATTTATAATAGAATTGTAATTAATTTAGATCATTAATACGCAGATATATTGATAAATATTTACTTTATTCTTAACCTTTATATGACAATGCTATCGTGAAATATTTTCTTCTTATGTCGACAAAATATTCTTTTCTTATTTCTACAAAATCTTTATATTTTAAGTATTAAAATACTGACTTAAATTTTTATTTACTCCTGCTTGCTTCTCAATACTCTTGTAAGAGGTATTTGTAAACATTGTAAATTATTACAAAACATAAATGTATTTTTTTTATAAATTGTTTAAATCTCTTATTTAATCAGTCGGGAAACCTTGTCTAACAAAATAAAAGAAACGATAAAAACCAGAGTTACAAAACTGGCGAAATGTTCGATTTTCGTTTAATTATTTTCGTAATGAAAATTGGCTTCTTTGGTTTCAAAATATCCTTCAAAATAATTGGTTCATGACCGAGAAGTTCTCCTGTTAGTAATTTTGATACAAGAGGGAAAACAGAAAGTTCGTCTTGTTTTTGTTTCAATGGGAAAATTTCGTTGTAACAAAAAAAATGATCAATTGAATCAATTTGATCCTTTATGAATGGGATGATTTTGTTAATCGTCATCAGTGATTGAATCTGTAAGTAAAAGAAGAATTTTTCGTTCATCAAAATTCCACTAATTTATTTTTGTAAAAGTTTTGATCATTAATAATAAAAGAATGTTAAAAAATATCGATTCAAGTCAATTTTCTTATAATGTTTATTATTAATTTCTTTTTTGTTGAAGTTGTGAAATAAAGCGCATTCTCCAGACAATAAAAAATCTCTTAAAATTATTACAAAAATTGATACAAAAATGTATCTCTTATCAAAATCATTTATTTCTTTTTAAACTTGGCCAATTTGCAGATTTTTGATAAAACTTACCTTGCAATTACAGGCACAAGTGGCCTTTATTAGGCTGGAAGTTTCTTCGTAAATGTCATATCCTTTTTGAATGCATTGATGATCACACATGCATGTAGAATATTCTAACATCATTTTAATTTCATCAGCTTCTATCTGAATCTTCTTTAGATATTTAACTAAAGACAATTCTTTTTCTGTGTGACTTGCAATTGGACGTCTACAATTTTGTAAATATTCCTGTTAATAAATAATCTTAAATTAATAATATATAATTGTTTTACTTTAAGAGTTCTTTTTTATTTTTATTGCATTGGTATTTTAAATCATACTTGTTGAATTTTCTGTTCCAACAATGTAGAAGTATATTTTACAAAATCCTTCAAATTTCTACTTTTGCAATAATGGGTTTCTGATAAATTATATAAAGATGCTAATTTACTTTTTAATTCATTTGATATTTCACTAAATCCATCAAAATCGTTGTTACTGTCAGCAAACAACTTCTCAATGATATTGTTTTCAAATCGAACGGTAGTAAGCTGGTGAAGAAATAAATAAGTAAAAGAATAGTAATAATAATAATTATCTATATATGTATACCTAAGAATCAAACGAAAAATATTTTTCTTCGCGATGAATCACATAATATAAGTAGTGATAATAAATAGTATTCATATCAGTAGACAAAAAAGTGGATAAATTCTAGTATTTATAAAAATGTTACAGTATTTTAAACAATTTATTTTAAACACAATTTTTTATTGTTTTATATATAAAACTTTTTTATTGTTTTATATATAAAACAAGCAAAAAAATTGACTATAAACAAGTAGACAAAAAGTTATAAAACTTACTATTTTTTCTAATTTTTCCAACAACCTGGTGCACGTGAATTCAATCTCATCTCGTTCAATTACCGGTATATGATTAGAAATCATACTATTGTTCGAATTATTCGAAATATTCTCAAAAGATAATTCTTCCATGTTTAGTTGACAATGACACGAGTAAAAAACAAACGAATCCTTCGTGCTCGTCATTTGTTTAACGAATATTTTGAATTTCTTTAATATCGAATATTGCAGAAAACATACTTTATAATCTAAACTACTAATAATTACAATTATTAAATTTAATTATTAAAATTATGATTAATTATTAAATGTACTTAAATTATGATTAATTATTAAATGTACTAAAATTATGATTAATTATTAAATGTACTTAAATTATCTAATTACAATGATTAATTAAATATTAATTAAATCTATTTTTAAATCCTTGAAATGAAATTTGCCAAAACAGGAATAAATAAATCGACTATTCTTGTTTTAAATTCTTTGTTTTTTGTTGAATATATTTTTTGCAATTTCATAGCAAATATGCGGACATACATTATACAGACGTCATTTTACTGAAGACAGCTGGTATGTACGCAAATAAAATCAGACGTCGAGTATATAATAATGTTTATGCCTAGCTATTTTATTTATAATATGTCTAATTTTTTGGCTAGTATTAATTTATAGAATAATATAACGAGGTATTATAAATTGGAGCAGACTATGAATAAGAAACTTATCACCGTCTCATAGTTCTTGCTTCAACAATAATTCATTCACATTCTCTCTTAACAAATCCTTTTTCTGCCATAAATGATCTTACATTAAAACCTATTTTTAAATTAACTCATTTAATGGATCTTACCAGGGCATAACTTCATTATGCACAAATTCGCACATTCTCTCATACTTTAAATCCATATATGTGTAATCCGTTCAAGAGTCACGAGATTCAGCGATCCCTAAAAAATAACCTGCCAATGTACACGAGACTCTTGTCAGTTAGTATTATCGAAACTTCTTCAAGTTCCATATTTACTGTCGCCGTTTAATCAGTAAGTTTACAACTATACTTTAACTACTTCCGGTAGTCGAGTATCATATTTCATATTGCTAGAATAAAGGAGGACGGATCGCATTTCTTTTTAAAATCAATCACAATACAGATAACTGTCATTTAATTAAATTATAGCCCAGAAAAAGAAAAAAATCTTAATTTAGTTTTAATCTTTCATTTTAACTTCACTTGAAATGCGATGTTTCTTTTTAATATATTAAAAACTGTCAAATAAAAGAAACACGACAATTCCCCCTAAAACCTCTCAAATCTAGTTATATAAAATAGTCTAACAGAATATTTTCTCTTTTAAAAATCCTTGATTTAGTCAGATAACGAAAATCAATTTCAATCGATTTTCCCACAATTGTTCCAGTAAATTGTATTTTCATAAATCAGAATCGAGGAGAAAGTTTCTAGCAGTCAAAACGTGTTAGTGGTCTGAGCAGAATTTCATTTCCTCAAAATGCAACGTTTTTTGAGACTTTTTACTAGATTTTCAAAATTTATGCTTCCAATTGTCGCCAGCATAAATCGATAAATTAAATGAAAGCGATTTCTTGCTTCATTTAGTGCATTTCACTGCATTCTTTTATCTGCGTTGCCAATGATTACGACTATGATTGTGATTATGATATCTATGATGGTAGGGTCTGTTATTATATCGTGCCCGATTATGGGAAGATGAATTATAATAACTTTTTCGTTGATATCCTAACGGACGATTTCGGCTTTTCACATTCTCATAGTCTTGAAATGCATTGAAACTAGAATTGGATCGGTTCTCATATTCTCGATATAATTTCATTTTTTTCGTGCGACCTCGATCCAATTCCTCATCATCAGCATCCATATGACGTTTTCTCTCATGCCGTCTTTCATCATCTACTTCCCGATCCAATCGTGATTTTCCTCCATTCCAGTTTGTGACTGCAAAATAAATTACATATCAATAAACAGTTCAAATACAACTACAGTATTTATTCAAATATAACCAAACTATTCAAATATAAATAAAATCAATTTATCTTAATTTTTTTAAAAAAATCTTTCAAGTGTATCTTAATGTCAATTCAATTAAATTTTAGATACTAAGTTTCCAATTTCGTTAATTGAAAATAGTAATTGAAAATACTAATTGAAAATAGTAATTGAAAATAGTAATTGAAAATAGTAATTGAAAATAGTAATTGAAAATACTAATTGAAAATACTAATTGAAATTAGTCATCTTTCTGTGAAATTCATTGATATTAACTATTTTATTAATATAGAATCTATTTTAGAATCAATAGAAAGCATAAAATAAAACATAGAATCAATAAAAAACATAGATAAACATATTTAAATAGAAAACTTAGATAAACATATTTAAATAAAAAGCACAGATAAAGATATTTAAATTTAATCAAAGTAAATGTCAGGTTACCAAAACTTTAAGTCATCCAAACTTGTATTGAAGTAAATTTCAATCGATCACAAGTTCTATTCATTCAATTATTCATTATTCCAAATTGATTTGATTTCCAAACTGGCATTATTTAAAAAAATGTGTAGTTGTTATTATTTAAATTTATGTATAAAAAAAAATCATTCCTCGTCAATAGAAGAGTATGAATTATTTTAAACTCTTAATCAAATTTTACTCGAAATGTTAATTGTTTAAATGTTCATTGGACCAAATATTCGTTTTCTTCAATATAACACGATTAAACTTCAAAAAATGTGGTTAAAGCATAATCCAGATAATCTGTGACACAACTGTGACTTATTATTTTTAACTGAAAAAAACAATTTCTTTACTTAATTATATTAATATTTCTTTATAAACCTCAATACTTAAAATTCCAAGACTAAAATTGAAAATGTCAACTTACAATTTCAGAAAATTTACTTTAAACAGAAGATCAATTAAACAATGTGAACGTTTTTAAAACAATGTAATTCTAAAAAATTTTCTTTTTTTCAAAGATTGATTTCGAAACATTCTGATTCCACTTAAGCTGAGTAATAATAATACTAAATAAAAGACAAATCAGGGTTTTTTTTTCTCCAAAAGTCTCATAATTCTTTTTATCCTTGGATGAAAATAATCTAGTTCTGTTAATTAAAAGTTCATTGTGTAAAAAGTTTTCTGTAATACTGGCATTACTTATTTTACATATTTTGTAGTAATTGTTTTATGTACTTACCAGAATTGCTTCCGTAACCTCGATGAGATGTCTTCAATAAATGTGAAACAGTTTCGGAACGATTTGTTCCATTAAAGTCCCGGAATGCTGCTGCATTTGGTGGCACGTGATTGAATTTGTTATTGTCCTCTCTGCAACAAATACAAATTTAAAAATTAAATGCAATGAAAATAAAAGTGAAGAAAA
>WNHD01003852.1:0-12051 GCA_011057455.1 Ganaspis sp. Gsp50
ATAAAATTCAAGTATAATTCAAGGTTTTCAAGGTGAAAAAAAAATTCAAGTACTATTCAAGGTTTTCAAGGAATTCAAGGTCTGTGGACACCCTGTTTTAAGATTCTGTATTTTATGGCTATTAGAAAGCTAATAATATAGTTAAGAACAAGTGTCTTTTATCGCAAACTGTAGCTATTTAACGTCCTTACGTCCCTCCTTCATCTTTTTTCTCTTTTTTCAAAATTTATGTCGTTCTCCAATGAATAAAGAAAAAAAGAACAAATTGTCCTTTTTTATAGAATTATCGTCCTGTTTCTCTGTTGTAATCAATTATTAGCTCGTAACCATAGCAACCAAATAATCAGGGTTATTTTTGCTTCGATAACTTGTCAAGTACAGTGAACCTTTGTCAAATAAGAAAATGAGTGTTTTGGAACATGAAATAGATTTCAGACAATTAGAAGAAGAATTACTTCAAGCATTGCGAGATGATGAGTTATACAAGTTAAAAAATGATGCAAAGATTAGAGCGATCGAACAGAAAGTACCGACTTACAACGATTTTCGAGAAATGGTAAAAGAAAACTTAATTTTGTGTCAAATTTACTTACCTAACGTTAACTACTTACATTTATTTTCACAGGTAAATGGCGCACATCTCAAACCTTTAAAACGTAATGACGTCAACGAAAAAACTCCAATACCAAGAAATACTTTTGCCAACCTATCTGACGACTGGGATTTACAGGAAATAAATTATTCGGACTCGATCCCTCCACTCGATACATCTGATCCAATGATTTTGAACTCCGTTCCAAAAGACACAAAACAATTTTTAAATATCTGGGAAAACATCAGTGATTCCGACTCGAAATTTGAATATTTACTCAACAAAAGGTACCAATGATGAATATTCATATAAAATATTTTTAAAAAATTATTAAAATTTGAAATGAATTTAAATAAATTTGCAAAAGACAAAAATAATTTTAATAAAGAAAATAAAATTGAAAAGGAATGTAAAATTTTTATATTCCTGAAAAGGAATATAAATTATTATAAATTTTCTTCATCATGATAATACAACTAATTTCAGCTACCGTATATTTTATCGAGTAATTTCTTATTGCACAATAATTATTAAAACTAGTATATTGCTACTTGTATTTTATTGTTGAGTTTAATTAACGAATTAATTTCTTTTTAATTCTAGAGTTTATTTCGGAAAGAGTATATTTCTGAGTGAAATTCCTAGTGAATTTTTGGAGGACGTAATTATTTTATGCTCTTCACAAATATCAAGTGACAAAATGCAAGAAATTGTTGATGTTTTTATTAAATTAAGTGAATGCAACAGGTTTGATTTAAATTTGTTTTTTCTATCGGAAGAGAAGAAAGATATTTTGAAAAAATTACTTGAAAAGATTATGTCGACGGATACAAAAGAATGTCAAGAGTTGGCAAAAAAATACAAAACCATTTTAAACTAAGTGATTGAAGTATTATAAGATAACGATTATAAAATTATGTACCAAAAGAATCAATAAAATTAATTAATTACCCATCAACTTTAATTAAACAAAAATACCAATTAAACAAATTCTCGATATAATTAAATTCATTTTTCCTTAAGCATCTACGAAAAACCAAAGAATTTTCGTCTGAAAATGTCTAAGCCAATAATAATTTTTTATACATGTTATCCGAAGAAAGGGACCTTAGAAGCAAACGATTATAGGTTATGTTTCATGATATTTATGATATTTTTAAATATTTTGAAGCATTTTAAAGCATTTCAGAGAATTTTAAAGTAATTTTAAGTACGGCAAATTTTAAATTCAAACAGTATGAACTTTCTAATATCGTAAACTTTTAAGATTCTATTAACAAAAATTAATAGTAATATTAACAAAAAATGATAATTCATTGAATTAGAATAATATTAAAAAAGAGGATCATGTGAAAATGTGTTCTTTACTTGCAGTATCTTTTAAGAAGGTTCCAAACTTTAATAAAAATTTTCTTTTATAAAACTCCATCGTGTACTACCAGTAAAAAACAAAAATGTATAGTTAATTCAAATACAAATCTATAATACCAGATTTTAAATCAAAGCATTTTTCCAAAAACTTGGTTTTAAAACCAAAAATTGTAAAAAACGGTGAACCAGGGTTTTTGGAATTATATGTATTCCTAAAAAAAAATCTAGGGAAAAATGTGAAGAAAGAATTTGAATTCATAAAGTGCAAATTTCGAAACGGGAATTTTTTTTATTGTTAAATAATAAATGAGAGAAATAAATTGAAATTTCGAATATAAGAAATAAGACGAGTCTGTTGTGTTCCATATTGATAAATTAAAACAACCCTTTATTACATTTTTTTATAATCCCTTAATATCTATAAATAGTTAAACGCTCATATACTATGCATGTGTATTTATATACATAACTGTGATTCAGTCTTTTGCTGGATGTGTGATAATACAATGCACAGCATACAAAATCGCTGAAAGCTGTTAATAAAATTAGTAGTTCTTAATCGAACATATTTAAATTAAAAATAAAGTTTTACAGAAATTATTCTCAAAAGCAACGTTGTTTTACAAATCTTAATGGAATCGAAGACTACTAATTTTTCAGTTCAAATAGCAACTACATTTTGCTTCATTTATGCAGTTACAGGTTTTCTAGGCAAAAAAAAGAAACATTAAATATATAATAATTTTTATTCCCCAATTGGAATTTTGCAAACTCAATAAAAATGTTGATTAGTTAAAACAAATATTGACATTTTGTATAGCATTTAGTAGCAACAAAAGTTCACAATGCACTTGATATTTTTTATTTCTTAAAGCCAAACAAAGGAACATTTAGAAATGAAACTAATTACTGACTATTTAAAGAAAAACTTGATTATCCAAAGAAATAATTAATTATTCAAAAACAAAACTAATTATTTGAAGAAAATACACTACTTCAAAAAAACCTCATACAAAAGAAAATATAATCCTAAAAGAAAATATACCAGTCAAAGAAACTTTACAACTAAAAGGAACAATCACATGAAATTAAGGTGAATACAAATGCATAAAATTAGATTTAGAAGCAAACTTTCGAAAAATAGTCCGTAACTGCATAATGACAACATTCTGTACAATTTTTTCTAGATTGAACATAAGATATCCAGACACTTGATGCAGCAATTTTTACAGGATTCTTCTTCAAAAGTGATAAAAATGTATCAAAACGTTCAAGATGTGGTTGTACAAAGAGTTCAGAAACTTATTTTACACGACTGTAATTGCAGTATATAAATTTAAGATCCTAACCCGAAAAAATCCACTTCTTTCGTACTTTTTCTACGTCTATCACTTTATTCATTTAATCTTCAAAGTTGTCACTTCACCACGAGGTTGATAAAAATCACAGAGCTGAAAGAAAAACCGTGTTATTGCGCTTATTTTTAGTTAATTTTGATCATAAATACCAGGCCTCGGATCGACTTAAAAAATTGGAAAAAGCTTTTCAATTAGTGTGAAGAAATTTTTAATTAGAAACTTAAATTCCCTATAATAGTTATATTAAAAAATTAATAGTTCGCGTCATTCACATATTTTCCGTGTGTTATGTTCATTTTACAAGTCGTAAGAACAAAACTATTGTCGATTGGAGTTACCAAAATTATAATAAGCCGTTATAAATTTCTTAATAGAAACTATTTTAAAAAATAAATAAGCATACTACAAAAATGAATAAAATACAAAAAATTTATTGTGGTACCACCCATTCTTGATGAATAAAAAATTTATTTAATTAAATTCAAAATTGATTTATTTTAAATTAAAAAATAATCGGCGACTTATTATGATGTGACGTAGAATTTTTTAATTAGTCTACTGAGAATGACGAACCTATATTGTAAAATTATAAAACTTAATGAAAAGTATTGAAAAAATAATTTAAAATTTGTATGCCGCTCGAAAAAATCGCATAAAAAAAGTTGTATAACCGTAGGCCTGGAATTCTACAATTTACAGCGGAACGCCGATTCTGCGTTTGGTGTTGAGTTGTACAGAATCGGCGTTAACCTTGAAAAAAAGTCATGCAGACCAGTAGGACCGTATAAAGTTTTTTAGGCACGGTTTTGTATGTGGAATTGTTTCTGTTAAGTATAATAAATTTATAAAATTATGTCGCAAAGTAAAATGCAAAATAAAATAATAAAACCTTGAGCAAAATAAAATGAAACGATTTTTATAGAATTGTAAAAACAAAGCCAAATTTTTTTCTTAAAAATTAAAAGATTTAAATGCTATTAGATTTATTGTAAAAAATGAAAATACCATAATTTAAGAAGGCGAACATTGAGGTCTTATTACAGTTTCATCATCAGAGGAACTATCGCTGTCGTTAGAGGAATTGTGTTCACTTGAAGACTCACGCAAATCTTCATCTATATCTGGGTCCTGATTTCTTCTTCTTCTAAGCACTCTGTTTAAGTTCTGAGCATAAAAAATACAAGACAATTTATTTACGATTTACGATTATTATTAAATGTTTAGTAATACTGCATGGTAATATTTAATCTCATTTTACCCTAAATCTTTCAGACTGACGAATACGTCTCAGAAGAATCCACAGCATTTGTCCGTCGAATGCATCTGTCTGATCCTCAATTTCATCAGCTCTATTCTTTAGATTTGATTTGACACACTGTAAAGAAAGTTTTTTTTATGAAAGCAAATTATAATAGTTATAATCATTGGCTAATGTTTCAAAAATATTCGCAGTATTTTCAAAAAAGGTCTACAGATTTTCGTTAAATTTCGTGGAATAGTAGTTCTTTATTAGAGGAATTCCCCCGCAAAATTATTTTAAAAAATGTTCAAAAATTTAAAAGACACTTTTTTTCAATTTTAATGTTAATTTTATAAAATGGGATACTCCGTGAAGAAAGGTACATGACTATGTATAAAGTTTTATAACAAACAAACAAAAAAACAAAACAAAACAAAAAAATTAACAAAAACAATTTATCACTCGTCAGGTCCTTTTCTCCGTGCAGCATAACAAATTTTTAATTCTTTTTAACTGCTAAAAACGGATTTTTATAAAATATACGCATGTTTTAAATAAATGTACACACTTTAAAATGAAAATAAATTTTTCATTAAAAAATGCGACAAAAATTCTTAATTCAAATTATTATTTAAGAAGTTATAACAAAAACTCCAGGTAGCAAAAAATTTATTTTTGAGGTTCAAAATCAGTTCTTCCTGGATTTACCCCACAAAATAATATAATTGTAATATTGTTTTAATTATTGACAAATTGACATTAAAAATTAATTTTCAATCATGAATCACAAAACATACTTCTCATGTAAATAATTCGGAAACGTAATGAGTGTTCTTTATGTATTTTTTTTGTGCTGAACACGATTTTCATAGTTACATAATTGTGCGAACATCACTGTTATTGTTACAAACAATTATTTTTGCAAAAGTCAAAATGTGCAATTTTCAAATCTAATTTAAACAACTTCCGGATCTCCTAGAGGTCTGAAAGTTTGTATGCACCTTCAAAACTGATATCTGTACAATAATCCATAGTTATGTTTTGGCTTGCACAACCAGCTTGCTGATGAATAATATACTTTCTCTTCGAGAAATCAAGTCGAATTTTTTTTAAATGGTTTTGGCATTCAATTTAAAGGTTGGGGAAAATATTTTTGACACTTGGACAACTTGATCATCGAAGACGTGTGTACCTGGTGATCATCTGCGTGGAATTACGTTGAATTTTTCGATAATGGTTAATACAAAAAATCTTATTAAAACTTATAGAATAACTTAAAAATTTAACTTTTCAAGTATTATAAATTTATAAATAGAAAATGTTGAATTATTTATATTTGACCTAATTTAATATCAATAAAAAATCTTTTTAAATTAAAAATAATTTTTTAAAAAATGTATTTAAGCAACTAAACAAAAGTCTTTACAAAAGAAATCTTTACTGGTAACTTTATTGACAATTTTTAAAATGATAATTTTTATTTTCTAAAAATAGGTTGAATAAACTTATCTAAAAAGCTTATATATATTCGAAATTTTATGGAAATGCTCAAGCATAAGTCATGCTTTTTCTCAAGGCGATATCTCAAAAATGCTTTGACCGATTAAAATAAAATTTGACAGACTTATTACTGTTACCAAAATCTAAAACCCGAAAACGGATGTTTAGAAATATTCTATCAAATTTTCTTCAGCACTTTTTCTCTTTAAAAAAGTATGAATTTTTCATGAAATCTTGTTCTAATTCAAATTTAAATGATAAAAAAGAATGTGTTCTTTGCATCAAGACGAGTCAATTGATCTACATATATTATGAGGTATATATTTCGTCAGTAATTTGCAAAATAAATGGCAATTTTTCATTTTTATGAGATTCAAAATTTCAATTTTTTCTTTAATTGAGGAATAAGCGATCAATAAGTCAATAATTCCATTTTTCAAAAAAGTTGAGATAAACATAAACTTTGTATATTTAGGGCCTTAGAAATCGATGTAGCACTGTTAAATTTTAGAAAAAAATTTTGCACGCAAATAATTTATAATTTAAAAATATTTCAACTTTGGAAGTTTGTAACTAATTTGTGACTGGAAAAAATAAAAATCTTTAAATTTCCTATGTGCAATTAAGTTTAATTAATAAAAACACTTCCTGAATAAAAAAATACACTTGTATTTAAATAATTAAATTTAGTACTATTTTTTACTTAAATGTAAACTTAAGTGATTATGTGTCAAGCAGAATTTATCCATTTATCTCGAAATGTAAAAAATGGATTTTTTCATTTTTGTTCGGTTGCTCGTCAAGTTTTAAACTTTTAATTTTTTAACGAATATATTCATTTAAAAAGGCTGATTTAAAATTCAAAAACTCTTAAAAAACGAATCGATTAATCTATATTAACTACATATATGTATTTCAAAAAAGGAGAAAATAGCGCAATTTTTAGTTTTGAAAAGAATCTAATTCTTTGGTGGTTTTTTATTGCAATTTTTTATAGTCACAAGTATACAATAATTTTTTGGCTAGATTACACGGTTCGATATTGAAGAGATTAAATCTTTTCAAGGTAGATAAAAGAATAAAAACGATATCATTCGGACAAATGGTGTTTAATCAAATAATTGCTCCAACATTTCGAAATCTAAATGATTTCCTCTTCAGGGAGTCTAACAAAAATAAATATAAAAATAACAAAATTTAAAAAATAATAGATAAAGATCGCAAATTACAAATAAAATAAACGGACACAGAGACAAAAATCATTCTTACCAAATTAAAAATTAAAAGTCAATTCATATGAAGTCCTTAAATACAAAACCAACCCTAACGTTGGAGAATCATAAGAGTTCGGAGTCAGATTCTAAAATCATAAATTAAATAAAATAAATAAATTATATAAAAATATATTATATGAAAAAAAATTAATTGACAAAAAATTAATTAAAGGTTAATAAAATAGGAAAAAATAATAAGTATAATATATATATGAATAAAAATAAAAATAAATAAAAATAAATGAATAAAAATTAAAAATCAATTTTTTTATTAATGATCCACAAATAAACAAATAAATAAATAACAGAAATTAAATAGATTAAGATATAACAGAAACATTTGAAACATTTAAATAACGTTGGAGCAATTATTTGATTAAACACCATTTGTCCGAATGATATCGTTTTTATTCTTTTATCTACCTTTAACTACAATTCTCAGACGTTAAATTATTATTAATAAATCTTTTCAAGATAAATTTTTATTTATGTCTTTTTGAAGGAAATATTTTTCTACGAGGTAGCAAAAATGTCAAAATGAACATCATTTTTCTTTCAGTTTTAAACACTTACCCCTGCTAAATCTTTCATGTCAGGTTGCCCTGACGAGGAAGGCACCCACACTTTGACATCGTGATCTAATCCACCAGTGGCCAGCACTGGAACGAAAGGATGAGACTCCAAACAATTGACCTAATTTTAAAAAACCAAAGTCCGAAATTTTACAACAGCATTCAACACTTTTGTTCTAATAAACTGCAGCAATTTAAGGATATTTTATTTTATATTTTATTCATGTATACAGATTTCAAAAATTGTGAAAGTTTTAGTATATATTTCAATTTTTCTTCTTTTTAAGAAATAAGAAAAAAGATTACCACTCCTTGAAAATCTCCCAGCATCCACTGAACTATCGACTCAGTATCTTTATCCCAAATAAAGATGTTTCCACAATCTGAACCTGACACAATGTATTCGCTTTTTGGTCCAAAGAAATTAACTCCTTTCACTGAAATTTTGTTTCTTTTTAATATTTGGATGAGTCAAATTTAGAATCTGCACAATAAAATAAAACGGAAATTTTGTGGAAATGGAAAATCCTACCAGTAGCATTATTCCTATGACCTTGATATCGATGAGCAAAATCTCCAGATGGATGTGGAAATAAAGTATCAAAGAGATAAATATCTTCGTCATTGTAGGACGCAAGGATTTCTGTTCCATTGTAATTGTACAAAAGACTTGTTACGTGTGCGTATTTATTATGACTCTGTGGAATGAATAATAACCTTAGAATTAAATTTTATTGAATTTCAATGAGGTTCTTGTTTCATTTAAACTCCCATAAATTAAATATGTGTCGCTCTATGAGAAAAGGAACCTTACGCGCTTTTGAATAAGGTCGCTATTACTGCATGTTATACTGCTCCAAAAGCTACCTCAAAAGCGTGTAAGTTCCCTATTCTCGTGAATATTAAAAAAGAAATTAAAAAAAAAATAAATAAATAAATCTTCATCAAGAGTTACTGATTTCAAATTCATTGACTCATCTAAACTCTCGAGGTCAACTTTTGAGACCTTTAATTTTAAAGTTGTAAAAATTGTAAAGATCATTATTTGTTATTTTCAAAGATCTTATTTCAAGATTTATTTTAATATAAGAGAGAGTAAGATAATTATTAAAAGCAATTTTATCGAAAACTGAATAATATTATACCAAATGACTAGGGCAGAGTTTATACAAAGGCGCTGAAACTTTTCTTCGATCAAAGACTTGAACCGATTGAGTTCGACCTCCGAGGCAGAATTCGTTGCTGTTTAATGGATGAGAATTAATGCTGTACAACTGCACCTCTTGCATTTCTTCTTTAATGACTAATAGTCTGGAATGATAATTAAATAAGCATAAAAAATCAATAAATAGTCAATAAATAATAATAAACAATCATAAACAAAATTAAAAGAAATTGTCAATTTGATATTAATTAATATAAAAATATTAATTAATATCGAGAATTAATTAATCGAATCTCTAATTCGATGCAGTGAGATTAAATCTGATGAAATAGAAAAACATTTTAAGGTTTACCCATTTTAAAAAATTACTCATCAAATGTATTAAAATAGAGAATAATTTAACGAAATTATAATGAAAAGAGTAAAACTGACTTGTGAGGTTTTGCTTCACGGATGTCAATTGACAAGATTTTCCCATCTTCTCCGCAAGAAAGAACAACATGTGGCATTTCTTTGTGAACATCGAATTTATGAACAGGTCCTTGATGAGATCCTATTCGACGTGATTTTCCAACCGGAAGCTCCATCAAACGAACTTGACCGTCATGTGCACACGTGACCATCAAATTTTCAGCATCCAACGGCAACCATTTTGCCTAAAACATTAATTCCTTTTACAGGCAACCCTCTCAGTAAACCCGCTTCCCCAGATTGTCGAGCGACCTTGTTCTCCCACTGTTAACCCAAAAAGTCTCAAATTTCATTTACAAAACCTCTCAATAGCGCCGCACAGAAGGTGGTTTTGTAAAATTTTATATAAAAATCGAAGAACTCTGGATAAAGTTGATATATTTCAATAAATCAAAAAAGAAAATGAAGACTTTTCTCTATAGAATAAAGGAAAAATGCAAAGAATGTAATATTGATTTAAACAGAATAGATTTTTTAAATATTCTTTTCTATTACTGAAACTTAATATAGAAGGGAAAATCAGGAAATAGAAAATAGAATAGAAAATTTTCAATTTTTCATGAAAATCAGAAAAATCGAATCTATTTTGCTTCCTCATAGGGAAGAATTGTTTTTTCCAGTCTTCTTGCCGTAAGTTGTTCCCGAGATATAATTTAAAACGTTTCAAGAAGTTTTCTTAAAAAATCTACAAAAACGTTTTTATCTAAAATACAAATTTTTTCATACGAAAATTTAAGAAAGTTCCATTCTAAAATGAAACTTACTTCTTTTCTTTATTCTAAAATATTGAAATTTGTAAATCCATCGCGCATTGAAAAAAGGGACCTTAGAAAAAAATGATTGTAGGTTATGTTTGATGGTAGTTTTAACGTGCTAAAAGCTTCCTTTCTAATTTACTACAATAAAAACTAAATATCGGCAATTAAAAAAGATTTTATCACGTTAAAATTACCATCAAATTAATAACCTAAATTTTTTTCTTCTAAGGTCCCTTTCTTGAGAGTGTGTCACAAATAAATTCATGAAACGATAAATAATAAATAAACCAAATAACGATAAAAATAAAAAAAGACCGATAAATTTCTGAAAAAAAAATGTTTTATAATTTCGCTTGGAACTATTCTTTATTTTCTGGACAGCTATTTGCTCAGTTGGTACGGTCCTCAACCCAAGCCACAACATTCTTGTTAAAATAAGCCTGTTCTTTCAATAACCTTCAAAGCAATTACTGTGAAAGTTGATCCAATGAAAATGTTTTCATTATTTTAAATAACTCACAAAATAATGAAGATTTTTTCACGCTCTTTATACCACTTGAAACTTTATCCAAGTTTTATTTTATTCAAAATTTCAATAAATATTCGATTTTCGTTTACAAAAAGAATCTACATTAGATTCTTATTAAAAAAAAAAGTCGAACACTAACCTGAAAAACATTTCTCTTGTAACCAGTCTGAAACGTAAAGAGCTTTTTTTCCGTAGCCCAGTCCCAAATATTGACATTTAAATCGTCCGAGGCACTAGCTAAGAGATTCCCTTTCTGATTGAATTTCACATCATTAACGCAACCCTAAAAATTTCAATTTTTATGAATTGATTTTCAAAGTGGCCCATTTTTTCTAGAAAATCATAAAAGTAACGAAATAACGAAATGACCTACTTGATGTTCATTCAATTTACACTTGAGTTGCAGGCGCTGAACAACTCTAAGTGAGCCATAAAATCGATTGGAAAAATCTGGATTATTTCCTATTTGTCGACTAATTAGTTCCTGTATTGGATGCCAACTGGACTTTGGTTTTTCTTTTTGCAATACAGGCCCAGCAATATCAGCTTCCTCTTCACTAGCTGTTGTCCATTCATTCGAATCGTCAGCTCCTTTTTGATCAAATCGTCCACAGTACAGTGAATAAAATAAAAACTAATTCGTGTCACGAATGAAGAATTACCTCTGTTATCTAATTTGGGGCTGCTGCTTCGTTCTGGAGATTCGAAACTTTCTTCTCTGACCGATCTCCTCTCCTGAACCTCATCAAGATCGAGTGATAAATCCTCATCAATGTCACTGTCGCTTTTCGATTTATCTGCACCTAGAATTTTTAAAATAATTAATTACCTTAAATAATTAAAAATAATCCTATCTAAAAAAAGAGAGATGGCATAAAAAGAGAGCGAAAGTATCGATAGAAACTTGAAATAATCGACAACACTCGAAATAATCGATAACGTCAAATTTCCAAACAGCAGGGGTCACAGTCGTTTTTTCGTTCAATTTAAGGTGCAAAAGGGGATTTTCTTCCATAAAAAGGGGATTTTAGAAAGAGGAAAAAAGGATAACATTGTAATATTTAAGAACTTAAAGAACGTAATAAGCAAATGATTTTTCCATTAGAAAAATACATAAATTTTCATGATATTTTGTGTGTGTGTGTGTGTACGTTAAGAAAATGAATTTTTCAATATTTTGTAAGAATTTGAATTACTTTTGAAAAAATAAAAGCTTTTTTA
>WNHD01003853.1:0-12051 GCA_011057455.1 Ganaspis sp. Gsp50
AAGTAGTTGGTAAATCTTACTAGCCTTTGGTTAAATTTACTAAGTAGTTAATAAATCTTACTAGCCTTTTGGTTAAATTCCCTAAGTAGTTGGAAAACTTTACTAGCCTTTGGTTCAATTTACTAAGCAGTCGGTAAATGTTTCCAGCCTTTGGTTAAATTCACTAAGTAGTTGGTAAATCTTACTAGCCTTTGGTTAAATTTACTAAGTAGTTAATAAATCTTACTAGCCTTTTGGTTAAATTCCCTAAGTAGTTGGTAAACTTTACTAGCCTTTGGTTCAATTTACTAAGTAGTTGGTAAATGTTTCCAGCCTTTGGTTAAATTCACTAAGTAGTTGGTAAATCTTACTAGCCTTTGGTTAAATTCACTAAGTAGTTGGTAAATGTTACCAGCCTTTGGTTAAATTCACTAAGTAGTTGGTACATGTTACTAGCCTTTATTTAAATTTACTTTATTTAAATTTAGTTGGTAAACTTTACAGTTTCTTTTGGTTACATTTACCAAATAATTCGTAAACTTAACTATTTCTTTGTTACATATACTAATTGTAAGTAGTTCGTAAAATTACTAATTAGTAAACTTTACTAAACGTTTTGGTTAAATTTAATAAGTATCTGGTAACCTATACCATACTTTTTTGATCAAATTTATTATATAGTTGGTAAACACTACTACACGTTAAATTAAAAAACTGATTTCTTCTACTACTTTTTGAGATGAGTCTTTTTACTAAATTCTTTGTATAGTAACTTTCATTTTTTCAGAGTATTTGCTTAATTAGAGAATCACGCGTAATATAAACTGTTCGTAGGTAATTTCGAGTTATTAAATTCATAAATTAATTGCCTAAATTATTAAATTTTAGGGCTAATCGGCTAACCAACTATTTTCATTAGCAGCATTTGATGATGTGATCTTCCATGCCAATTATCGGCGTATGAGCTATAACTGTGCAAGCAACTCGATCATAATGCAGTTTAATTTATTGATCCAACATCGATGCTCGTCTAGGCATCATTTGCAAATTGTTTTTGCAAGTGTTTTTTCTCGCATTTAATTTTACATATTTCCATCAATCTAGTTATTTGTGATTTGTTTGAAAGAATACCGTAATTGAGGAATTTATTTCTCATATCTTCACGCCAGTTATGTTAAAAATTATAACTCTTTGCAAATGTTTTTTCAGTCACGCAGAGCAACTGATTAAACCGTGTTTTTCAAGTAACACCGATATCAACAAATTTTTATAGCTGATCACTTCTTTGTTGCGCGTTTTTGTTGTAATTGATATTTCGTAATAATAATTATAATTATTAATTTTTAACAATCATGATTCATTGAAGAATATTTATAATTTCTTTCCATTAATTTTTAGTGATAATTAAAACTGTTTGATTATAATAATAATAATTTATTATTTTATTTATTTATTTTCTATTTTATTATTGTATTGTTTATTATTATTTAATTCATATGATTTCTTTTGTTTATGCAAAACAAACAAATGTCTATTTTCTGACTGTTTTGAGAATATCGTGTAATAGGACACCTATTCATAAATAAATAAATGTATTTATTTCGAATCTTTTGTGGTAAAATTTTAAGAATTTTTAAACTGCAAAATGTGGTGCAAATTTATAATTCAAGTTTGTAATAAATACGGGAGAGAAGAATGGTATTTTCGCGATGAAATTTGCTAAACATGTTTTCTCTGCTACTGGAAATACTTTTTTTAAATGTTTCATTCCAAAAATTATTGCTCTCAATTTTCTGTAAGAAATTTCTTTGCCCTATTTTATTGAATATATTCTTTTTTTTAATTGAAAACGTTTTTACAAATTGTTTTGTTTTTACAAATTTGGAACAATCGTAATTTATTTTTTCACGAAGTAAAAGTAACTGGACCAGCATTTCTTTATTGTTTTATTTTCCTTAAAGAATTGAGAGGAGAAATTTTTCTCAAACCGTAAAAATTACAATTACAAAAAGTGTTTGTTTCTGTGTAATTTCGTTGTTCGAACCAATACAAATATAAATAATTAAATAATTTATTTTTAATCGTTTTCTACGATTTAATTAATTTTTATTTGCATATTTGTCAAAAAATTATTATTTCTAAAAAATTGTTGTTTTTCAAAAAATTATTGTGGCTCAAAAATTGTTGTTTTTCAAAAAATTGTTGTGTCTCAAAAATTGTTGTTTTTCAAAAAATTACATGAAGAGTCCATTGAGCAATTTTCATAAAAAATATGTTGAATTATTTAAATGAAAGATTTCGAGTTATTTTCACAATCAGGCACGTTTATTGTGATTGAAAAGAGAAAAATATTAAGAATTTGAATTATTACACGGTGAGAATTTAATTTTGTTGAAAATTCTTGGCTTGAGTTCTTCGCACGTGCTTTATAGTTTGAACCAGAGATTATTTGTAACGTATTGTACCGAGTCGAATGTTATCGTTGGAATAAACGATTATGCGAATGCTGAAGTTACTACGTGGCTGACTCGTGCAAAAAGAACCTTGAAGTTACATGGTGATAAATAGTACGATTATTCAGCCTATAAAAATTGAATTTCACATAGACCTTTTTAAACACATGGCTTGGGTTCAAAAACCACAATCAAATGCAATCCCAAGACATCATCTTCAGTCTCAATAAAAATGATGACATCACTTCCAGACTATGCAACTGAGAATTTAAATCACTCCTATCGAAAATCTTGTACGTGTTTTTTGCACATTTGAAATAATTCTTAAAACTGTTCTCTTTATTCAGTTTTTCTAAATTCTTTCTCTTTGTTTTAAAATCTCATCTTTATTATTTTTAAAATCTCATTTTTATTATTTTCAAAAACTCAAAAAATGCATTTTTTAGATTTTCAGGGTCAGATTGTAATTCTTGGAGTTAAATGTGTTGTTAAAGTTTTTTAGTGCTGAAGTCTAGTTTTTTTTATTTACATTGTTAAATTTTAAATATTTTAGCGGTTTATTTTCCAGGAAAATTTTTTATAGAAAAGGATCTACTATTAGCAAAAATTTACATTGCTGGGGAATGATTTTTTTTCAGTCAAAATGGATACGAGTAGAAACAAGAGGAAGCAAAATCTTGTAGAATAGGATACTTGAGTGATTTAGAATATTTTTCTTTTGCTTTTTCATGTAGACATTTTTTGTATTGGCGAAGTTTGGTAATTTAATTTTTTTAAAAAGAGTGTGTTTATTGTGAAAGATTTTATTTTTCAGCTTCTCATATGGCGCAACTGGAGATCAGAAACAACAGAACAGAATTTTCGCTAGATAATATAAAGTACAATAGGGAAGGTGGCTGCTTCGTTTCAAACAAGAAATTTGCCGTTTGTTTTCTCTTATTCCTAATTTGCGTAATTGGCGCTGGATTTATAGGTCATCATTTTGCATTTCCACCAAAGAAGAAAGTAAGCTTCACTTTGCTGATTGAGAAAAATATATTTTCAATAGGTTATAAAATATTTTCCAACGATTGTAAAATATTTAAAATAGATTGTAAAATATTTAAAATTGATTGTAAAATATTTAAAATTGATTGCAAAATATTTAATATAGATTGTAAAATATTTAAAATTGATTGTAAAATATTTAAAATTGATTGTACAATATTTAAAATAGATTGTAAAATATTTAAAATAGATTGTAAAATATTTAAAATAGATTGTAAAATATTTAAAAAAGATTGTAAAATATTCTCAAAAATTCCAATAGACTATAAAGTATTTTGAATAGATAATAAAATATTTTCAATGAATTATAAAATATTTGGAAATTAAATGTGTATCTATTTATTATAGTGAATAAATACAATTGAATAGGTAATAAGTAATTAAAACGTATAATGAAAAAAACTAAAAAATTGAACAATATTTTTTAAAAAAACAAGAAAAGTTATTATAGACAGGGTCCATTTCAAATCATACACGCAGTCCGATGGAAAATTGAAAATTGATTCCACAATAAAATGTATTTTCCTTTGAAACGTTATTACACTGAAAGCTTGAGCTAAAGTTGAAACTCAATTTCAATTGGAACTCAAAATTAATTTCAACTTCATGAAAAACAAACTTTGTTTCTCTAGAAACATTTTTCCGCAAAATTTTCTTCCTTCTTGATCTTTCAAAAGATGAATTCATTTTATTTCTTATACGTTTATTATTATTGTTTATTATTTCTTTATTATTTATTATCATTATTATTTATTACTTATCATTATTATTTAATATATTTATTATCATTATTGTTTATTACTTATCATTATTATTTAATATATTTATTATTCAATATCTTTATTATTTAATATCTATATTATTCAATATCTTTATTATTTAATGTCTATATTATTCAATATCTTTATTATTTAATATCTATATTATTTAATATCTTTATTATTTAATATCTTTATTATTTATATATTATTTCTATTATCTATTGCCTATTTTTACTATTTCTGACTTGTAACAACATTTTGGTAATTATTTGAAAGTGCGGATTTTCTGAATTTTAAAGATCTAGAAAAGCATCTACGTTATGTATATCAGTACCAAAAATTTGTTTAAAGTATTGCTTGAATTTAAATTTTTGTTTGATTTAGTATTTTGCCAATTACTAATTAATTATTATTAATGATTTGAAAGCTCGGACTGTTTTGAAATGGACCCGACATATAAAAATAAAAAACCAGTATCTATATATTTTCTACTTAGATTTACTCGTTAACAAATAAATAAATGTCAATAGGTCCACGACCCTTTGGATTTACTGAAACTTGAAGAAACCGAAGTAAATAATAATTCGGAAGTGAATTATCCACTCTCATCTTCAATTTATCCTTCGAGATATCGTATCATTTTGACGCCGATATTTCTCAGCGAAACAGTCTCCAAAATTAAAGGTCATATTGTAATTGAATTCCACCAAAATAGTACGGAAAAAGTGGAAAAATTGATTTTGAATGCACAAAATGTAAAACCATTACAATATCGATTGGTGAAAAGGTCGTATTCTGAAATTGGCAAGAAAAGAGAGACTGTACAAGAAAAGGATAATCAAACTACTACTTTGAAAGAAGAAGTCTCTGTTTCCTCTTTGGATAATTCTACAACTGGTAATTACTCACAAAGTAAGTGAAGCTTAAGTCTTGATAGTTCCATTTAAAAAGATGTGCAGTTACGGATAATACTTTGTTTGCAATTCTTCAGTCACGTTATCAATTGAAATTACTGTTTTCTAGCTAATTTGGTAATTTAAGTATTTTTCAATCTTTCTGTAAATATTTTTCATTCTTTCTGTAGATATTTTTCATTCTCTTTGTAGATATTTTTCATTCTTTCTGTAGATATTTTTCATTCTTTCTGTAGATATTTTTCATTCTTTCTGTAGATAATTACGCAAAAAATATTGAAAAAACTGAATGTACATTATTTACGGTACCAATAATTGAAAAGTAATAGTCAATAATTTATAAGTGTTCTAACCCGATTTTATACAATATATTTTAATGTATTTACATACATTATAATTTTATGTATTATTATTATTACTATTATTATTATTATTATTATTATTATTATTATTATTATTTATGTATTATTACTGATTTATTTAGAAATAAACTGGACAAGCCTTTGACCTATAAAAAAAAAACGGTATCTTATATGAAAAGATATTAAATCGAACAATTGAATTGATAATTATTTATATTGAATTGGAATTAAATTATATATATTTTTTCTATATTATTATAATTATCATTTCTGTATTTAGATAATGAAGAGTCAACAAGTGCGGTAAATGATACGATTCATAATGCTGAATCTCCGTCTGATTCGGAAACAGAAAAAAGTAATGCTAAAGAAAAATTAAATAAAAATGATCAGACAGGAAATCTGGGAAATTTTAATGTTGATTCGAATGATGGAACATTGAAGGACATTGGTATTAGTAGTTACGAAATCATCGAATCGGGCGAGGTACATGTTATTCATCCAGTATCACCTATTGAACCAGGCAATTATTCTTTGCAAATTGAATACGAGGTTCCAGTTAATAATAGCGGCATTTTTGTTACCAATTTCACTACAAGCGGCGAGCCAAGGTGAGTAATTTTTTAAAGAATAAATAAAATAAATATGTTTTTTCAATAAAATCAGTATCTTTTTCCTTTTTGTTTTTTCGCTTTTTGTTTCTTTGCATTCTGTTTTTTGCTTTTCGTTTGCTTATTTTTGTTTTTTACTTTTTGTTATTTTGCTTTTTATGTTTTTGCTTTTTGCTTTTAGTTATTGTCTTATTTTTTTGTTGTCTCACCTATTTTGAAAGTATATATTATACATAGCATAGTAATTCTACATTTTTGTATAGTAATTATGTAGCAATGTAGTATAGTAATTATGTAATTTTCAAAAATACGTACTTTTTGCTTTGTTCTTAAAACACCATCTTCCAAATTGTCAGAAAAAAAATGTAAAAAAACAATAAAATAAAGGCAGACTTAGGAAATATTTGAGAATGAGTTTCTTAAACAAAATAATGATTATTATTTATTATTATAAAATTACGATATAATTATAAAACTTATAATGGTTGTTTATAGTTATTATTCTAGTAACAATTGGAATGAAAATAGAATACATGAAATAGTTATATATAAATATATTATAAATGTGTTCATAAACGACGTGGATTTGGAAATAATTAAATGGAATAATTTATTTTTCTAAATTGGATAGCAGTATTTTTGAAACGGTTGAATTAACACTATATTGATAGCATCGGAAGCGTAATAATACCATTAAATCGTTTAAGTGTTCGGAGTTTTCTATTACGATGCCTTTCCTTAACGATGAAGTACTTAATACACTAGAAACGTTCCTTATAGATGTATATATATATATGTATATTGTAACGTTATCGATCTTTAAAGAAGCTTTGTACGGTTAACTTAACGAAGGGTGGCAAAATAAGAAAAGGATAAAGAAAAGACTTTAAAGAAGTGGTTCTCATTTCAATTTATGAAAGTTGGCAAACTTTACAAAGAGCAATTTCAACTTTTATCACAGCTTTTGAAGCTTCAGAATAATTCAAATTTTACTAATTTGTAAACATTTCTTCTTTTTTGTAAATAACTGGAAAATAAATATCTTTTGTTATTCGTGCATTATCACTTTAGGTATCATTTTCATCATTTCCATCTTTTCCATCTTTTCCATCTTTTCCATCTTTTCCATCTTTTCCATCTTTATCGTCATTTCCACAATTTCTATAATTTTCATCATTTCAATCAATTCTATCATCATTCCAATCATAGATTTTTGTATCAGAATTTTGCTTGTATCAGCTTCATCCCTATCATTATTTTTATGAACAAGGCATATTTAATGGAAAATGAATTCCTAGCGATTTTTAAAAACTGTTGGTTTAAAAAATAAATTTCTAATGAAAATAAGTAAAGAGTGTATGAGAATAATATAAACTACATTTTATTATATTTCAAGATGGTTAATGGCAACTTTTCTGAAACCTAACAACGCTCATCGACTTTTTCCCGTTTTTGATGACATGAAGTTTAAGGCTCATTTTTCCCTGTCTGTGTCACGTCCGAAGAAAATGAGAGTCCTCTCGAACACGCCACTCAAAATGTCGAACGACTCGTGAGTATCATTCAGTTAAAGTAAAAATTGCTTCAGTTATTTATTTACTTGAAAAAAGGCAGACTTTTTTTGCAATACATTAAAGATATTTAATGCTTTTACGAGAGTTTTAAAAAATGTAGTTCAACTTTTTCAAAACCCGTTGATAGGAAAAAAACAACTGCAGCGTAATTGGATAAATATTTAATAATTTATTATTGTTTATAACTGTTATTTATTTTTAGCATTTTTTATTGTTATCATTAATTATTTTTATATAATATTACTTAATTTATTTAAATTTTACTTGTGCATTTCGTTTGCACAGTGAACTTTAAAGTCATGCTTCAGACAAACAAGCTTGTCGCAAGCTCTCACGGTAAGTTTGAAGGTCAGAATGCAAAGTTCCACAAATTTACCGTGAGCAGACATGGTAAGTTTACACGTCAAATTGATGTAAAGTTATAACTAAAAGCATGTCAAAGGTTGCACGGTAAGTTTAATGCAAATACAGACTTGCGGTGAGCTTGCACGGTAAGTTCCAAGGTCAAACTAAATGCAAACTTGTGTTCACGGCTTACTATACGCTGGAATAGTACGTTCCAATGTTCAATTTACTCAAATTTGTACTGTAGGCTTACCGTGCGCTCACACAGTAAGTTAAACCGTCAAATTTAGTACGAATTTGTATCAAAAACTTAACGTAAGTTTGCACGGTAAGTTTCAAGGCTATTCTGGACGCAAATGTAAATTGCAGGTTTACCGTGAGTTTGCACGGGAAGTTTAGACGTAAAATTTAATACGAATTTGCACTATAGACTTACCGTGAGTTTACACGGTAAGTTTGAAGGCCATATTGGACACAAATGTACATTGCATACTTACTGTAAGCTTGCACGGTAAGTTTGAATGTCATATTGGGCACAAATTTAAATTGCAAACTTACCGTAAACTTGCACGGTAAGTTTGAGGGCAAAGTCGAGTGCCAATGTGTAGTAATGTTTATTTTAAACTTGCGTGATAAGTTTACACGCATAATTTCATGTTAATTTTACAGTTTACATGTAAATTTGAACTAAAAACATTCTAAAGACTTGCACGGTAAGTTTCAAGGTCAAACTGACTGCAAAGTGCGACAGACTTACCAAACGCTGGAATAGTATGTTCCAATGTTCAGTTTACTCAATTTTGTATACTGTAGGCTTACGGCGAGCTTGCACGGTAAGTTTAAACGTCAGTTTAAATGTAAGTTGGTACGAATTTGCACTACAGACTTACCGTGAGCTTTTACAGTAAGTTTGAAGATCAAATAGAGAGTAAATTCACATTGCATAAGCTTACCGACTTACCGTAAGCTAGCACGGTAAGTTTGAGGACCAAGCTGGGTGCAAAAGCTTGCACGGTTGGTTTTCGTGTCAAGTTTGACAGAAATTTGAACTGCAAGCTTATTTCAAGCTTGCACAGTATGTTTAAATGTCCGGATGAATGCAAATTCGTATTGCAAGCTTACTGCGAGTTTGCACGGTAAGTTGTTCCGTCATATTTGATAAGCATTTGTTGTTTTATCTTGATATACTTTTCGAACCAATATTGAATCAATATTGAAGTACATTTGCACTGAAGTTTTGTAAAGTTTGACGGTAAGTTTCACATTCTAATTGAAGACAAATTACTACTTTGGTATTTCCGTAAACTTACACGGTAATTTTGAATGTCATGTTAAAGATATATTTTTACTTCTTGTAAGTTTACATACCGTAAATTGACGTAAGTTTGACTCAATTTTGTAATACCCCTGTAACTTTGTTGAAAGTTTTGTAAAACTTTTTGGAAAAGAACAACTTTAACCAAAGATTTTATTGTAAGTTTATTATAAGTTTGTTATAAGTTTATTACAAGTTTATTACAAGTTTATTACAAGCTTTTTACAAGTTTTTTACAAATTTATTACAAATTTATTACAAGTTTATAACAAGTTTATTACAAGTTTATTAAAAGTTTATTACAATTTTATTATAAGCTTTTTAAAAGTTTATTGTAAATTGATTACAACGTACTTAATTTTAAATATTTCTGGGTTAATACAAAATTCGTTGAAGTAAAATAAAAACTGTACAAAATAGAAATAATTAAAAAATAGTGAGCACTTAATCTATAAATTAATATTCCATTTCAGTGGATCTGATGGGCAAGTTTTAGACACTTTCGAAGAAACTCCACTACTTTCGCCTCACAATTTAGCCTTCATTGAAGGCGACATTCAAATGATCGTCGAAACTAAATACGGCGACGGTGATGTTTCATCAAAAATATTTTTCTGGGGAGATGCGGAAAGAAGATCCGAACTTACATACTTGTCTGATAAAATTGATGTCGTATTGGACGAATTTGTCAAACTGTTCTCCATCAATTATCCTATGAAGAAAATGGACTTGATTGGTCTCCCCATGCCGCTAGATGGGACAGGAAGTCCGGGATTGATATTAATCAAGTTAGTCCTTCTGGCATGGAATTTTCCAGTACACGTTCTTGTTTACTTCAGCTGTTTGATATCTACTGTAAAAAATATGAACAACACGATTTTTCACTTTCGTTCTCACGTATGACATGTTTGCTTTTAGAGAGCAGCTCTTTTACCTCCCGGAACATTCACCTGTAGTGTTGAAAATGCAAGCTGTGAAAAATCTGATTCATCAAGTCGGTAGACAGTGGTTGGGTGGAGTGATCAATACCCAAAACTGGACAGATACTTGGCTCCTCGAAGGGTCTCTCATCTATTTCAGTCACGCTCTTCTTAAAGAAGCAAGTGATCGTTCATTTTAATTCTTTTTATTCTCATTCAAAATGTCACAACTTTTCAGTAGAACATCCAAAAAGAAATTGAAATCAAATTGCTCAATTTTTTTTTTAAAAAAAATATAAAAATAAAAAAATATAAAAAAAATATATAAAATATACATTTTTAAGATCACCTTGCAATTTTGATAAAATCACGTTCTTTTTGAAATCAATCTCTTTTTGGAATCACGCTCGTCTTGGAATTAGGCTCGTTTTAGAATCATTGATGTAATTTTTATACAATTAATCTAAATAAATTTATATTTCTTCCTTTAGGAGGAAGCAATTATGCTAAAATAAATTTTAAAATTGTGACAAAGTTCTAAAACGACGCTAAAGCAAATTTTAATACTTCCTCTATAAAGAAGCAATAAACTGAAACGAATTTTAAAATTAGTCTGGAAAAGATTATGAAATGACATTAGAGACGAAAATCTTCCTCTTAAGGAAGCAAAACTTTTTAAAAATTACGATGGAAAAGGATGCTTAAATAAAATGTCAAGGTCAAATTTGGAAGTTTTTACTGTGCTTTGTGATTCCTTATGGAATTAGTTTCTTAAAAAACAAAGAAGATAGTTTTTGGAATATTAATAAGAATACTTGATTTTTACAGTTAGCTGATATATATTTTATGAGCTTCCTCTTTTAGATAGATCCGGCATTCGACATATCCGGTTCATTCGAATCAGATGTTCAATGGAAAATGATGGATCGTGATGCTTATAGTGTTTCAAGGTCTCTTCAATCCAAGGTACATGCATCCCATTTGGATAATTTCGACGCTGATGAGCACTATTACAAGGGTAAGCTAATTTCATAATTGTACAACCCATTCAGATTATAAAAAATACAGTAGAACCTTTTTTATTGCTCTCGACAATTCAGAGACTTCAGTTATAATTGGTACAACTTTTAATAAATTGAATAATAAAAAAGTAGAAGAACGAATAAAAACTAAAGAGCAAATAAACAAAAAAGAGCGAATTAAAAATGAAAAATGAAGAATGGAAAATGAAAAATGAAAAATGAAAAATTAAATCAATAAAAAATAAATATCAATAAAAAAAGGTCAATACAAAACAAAGAACGAATAAAAATTAAAAAAAAAGAATGATTAAACAAATAAAAAAATAACAACACAGTTTAGACACTCTGTAAATAAGTTATTATCATGTCTTATCACTATGCAAAAATGAAGCCTTGTTTACCATTGTGCAAACAAGATTTATATTTTCCCAAGGGGAAAACAAGACTTTCATTTTCTCTTACAGGAAAACAAGAATTATATTTTCCCAAGAGGAAAACAAGACTTTCATTTTTTCAACGGAAAAACAAGACTTTCATTTTCTTCTACGGGAAAACAAGACTTTCAATTTCTTCTACGGGAAAACAAGAATTATATTTTCCCAAGAAGAAAACAAGACTTATATTTTCCCAAGAGGGAAACAAGACTTATATTTTCCCAAGGGGGAAACAAGACTTTCATTTTCTCCTACGGGAAAACAAGAATTATATTTTCCCAAGGAGAAAACAAGACTTATATTTTCCCAAGAGG
>WNHD01003854.1:0-12050 GCA_011057455.1 Ganaspis sp. Gsp50
TTATTTAGTAAACTTAACTACTTTGCCCGAGTAATCCTTCTAACGAACCATCGCACATGGTAAAATTCTGGTAAACGGGTACCAGTTTTTTTTTCAGTGCAATGACCTTCGATGATCTGTTGTTAAAATTTTTTTAAATGACTTGGTTGTAAATAGAAGTATTCATTTTTATTTTAACAATATTGTTGTCAGATTCGTTATCAGCGACGGGAGGAATCTTCGAGTAACAAGCTTGAAGGCGATTTGGTCGATTTTTGAAAAGTTGTCCGCCATATCGGATACGCCATTTTGAATTTTGAAAAATGATATCAGATTCGTAATCAGCAGCCCTAAAAACCCCTGAGTAACATGTTTCAAGAGAATCCAGTCACTTTTTAAAAATTCGTCCGCCATATTGGGTCCGCCATTTTGGATTTTGTAAAACTGACATCAGATTCGTAATCAGCGACCCCGAAAACCCCCGAGTAGCAAATTTGAAGATGATTTGGTCGATTTTTGAAAAATTGTCCGCCATATTGGATCCGCCATTTTGAATTTGTAAATTCGCCACACGGCTTTTGAAAGGCAATATTTTTTCAAATTGTTTCCCGTCTTGACAAAATTTTTTCGTTGGAAATTGTTCTGAACTCGGGGTGATCGATTTCACGTGGAATGACTCACATAAATCCATGCACCCTTTAAGCTTTGCAGCGCTTCATCATCATGTACATAACTCACTATTTTCTTTTTGTTTAATTATCGTCTAACTCCTTTGCTCTTAAAACTGATTTGTTTTATACTGCTATACATTGATAAACTGTTAAAAATTGAATGATAATTCTTTAGTTATAATAAAGTTAGCTATTATTTTAATGCTGCGTGACGAGCGCTGATGCAAATTCCACGTCCCTTACGTATTTACAAATTCAGAAAAATATTTCTAAAATATTAGTATTCACACAGCTTTGTCATTTTTTATTAAATTTAATTCAAGAATAGCTCACTCGACGTTGAATAAAATTTTCTTTTATAATCTTGTGTTGAAAAAAATCTTCAGGACCAAATAACATGGTCAAAACGCCGGTAAAGTTGGAGAGATCAAAAAATAATAGAAAAATTGCAGATACTTTCAACTGCAGTCTCTTTAATTTTTATTTTAACAATATTATTTATACAAGGTCAAAAAGGTCTGTTTTTGTTCTTTCAAACTAAATAAGAAAATTGTATTCGGATAAGAATTAGAGGATTTATGAGTATTTTTTTACACGAAAGCACATGAAAACGATTTGCTGAACTTAAAATGAGATTTTAAGGGTGTATAGGAAATTTCTCCGAAATAATTTTTCTTAGATTTATTAGACCTATAACTAAATTGAAATTTTAATTGATTTTATTTTAAAATATACTATTTATTAACCACTAGGCTGCCGGAAAACCTATATTTAGGCTTAATTGCTGGATTTGCTAATCGCCGGCAGCATACAGGTTAATCCATTAAAATATTTTATGTTTTCACTCCTCATAGTTCGGATTGAGAGTATATCAGATAATTATATTTTAAGGTTATTTATAAGTACATTGTTGTGTACGTATATATATATATATATTAGGACCTAATATTAAGTTTAATAGCATCTATTGATTTTATGTTAAAAAATTGTATAGAATGTTACACAGTCATAAAACAATTTTACTAATGTTACTAATATGCCTTTTAGCGTATATTAAATCAGATTTATTTTTTATTTAGAGAGTGATGTAAAAGATGATCGTCTAAATGGTTGCGGATCAAAGGATCTAGAACTCGCACGTAAGTTTTCCGTATTATATTTAGTTAAAACCTTGACTAATTATAAATGTTTGTAATAAATTTATTTTGAATAGGAATTGGACCCAAAAGTCAGACTCTAGATCCTGAAAAAGGACGCTGTATAAAAGCTGATTTTGAAAGGGCTATCGAATTAACCGGTAAGGTGTAACAAATATCTTATTTTCTAGCTAAATTAGTTACCTTTTAAAAATCTATTTTTGTTCGTAACTTTTAGAAAAAGTAGGTAGGGGAGAGTTGGGTAGCATTGAACTGCAGGTAGCGCTATACACTCACGAAGTACTATAAAAGATGTATATTTTATATCGCTAAGTCCATAATTACTTAAATCAAGCTGTTATTGTTCTATTTTTTTTCAATTCTATCATGAAATTTTATTGAAAATTTTGAAAGAGAATTTCCCTAAAAGTTACAGCCATTAGTATTTTAGGGTGCCCACCAGTTAGGGAAAACATGGAAAACAGGGAAAGTCAGCGAATTTGGAAAATGATATAAAGTCATAGGAAGTCAAGAAATTCGGAAAGGAAAACAGTTTTTTAACGGAAAATTAAGAAATTTGTTTGATTACAAAAACTGAAAAGTATAAGTATTCTATCAGTTAATTTATGCCCATTGTTCCTTAAAATTTTTACAGTAGCTTTCGATGCGCTTGCCAATTACGCAATCTGAAGATATATCCATCTCTTACACCATACGCACCATCACTGCGTCAAACTGTCAAACATGACAGTTTTGTTCAGGGTTGGTAATATGTCATTTCCCAACAAGCAAGTTGAGGCATTAGGGAAAAAGAGTCAAATATATTGTAATGCTTTTTGCCTCGCTTACTAAATAAAGAGCAATAAGACGATAATTATGTCGTCAGCGCCGACAAATGAGTTTAAGAGTTTCACTCTAGGAACTCATGAACAACCCACAGAGACCGTTTACTCAAATTCGGGAACACATCTTAGGCGCTAGGAAGGTTACTTTTTCTGCCCGGAATACGCGGATGACACTTGATCCCGCAAACTGCTCATAGCTAGCTTGATGTGAAAGTGAGAGAGATTCCAAATGTCTAAAAAACTATTCTCGGGCGTGATTGAAGATTTTATTTTCCTTTTCTTTCAGTGCCATCTGACCATCTTCCAGTTCTTTTTATTAACAAAATACAGATATTAATTCCAATGGATCTTTAAGAAGTGCGGGTCGACGGTTTCTCTTAAAAAACAAAATCAAGCTCCTGTTTGCAACAAACAGAATAACAAAGTTGAAATCACCGACAATTACTATGAAAATTAAAGAGAATAATAAATGTTAGTATGATTTCGGCCTTTGAATCGCGATTATTTTATTTTTACGTTAAAATAAATCAAACTTTAAAGTGGTTCTTCGGCGAGACCATAAGCAAGTTTTAAATAAATTAGTTATGATAAAGAATTTGTTATAATTTATAGTTTAGATGAATACATAAAGATAATAAAAGAAACAAAGTTTAATGATGTTTGGCTTGATCCAAAGCTAAATCCAGATTGGAGTTCGTGGCATCAAAAAGTAGAAAATAATTCATGTGGAAATGTTCAATTTGTTTCAAACTGATCGAACTTATCAATATGGGAAAACGTGCTATAATTAGACATGAAAAAAGTCGATCTCATAGTCAAGCAATATCATCAAAAACAAGTTCCTGTATAACATCATTTCGAAGTCCTGCTAGTTCATCAAGAAATAATAATGATTCTTTAACAGCTAAAGAGACACCATCTTCTGATGCAGCAATCGCTCTACCGATGATCCCTGTTTTTAATAGTGATAACGTGACAATGGCTGAAATTTTGTGGGCTTTGCATTGTGTGCACTGTGAAAAATTTCGGAAATTTTTCCGTATAAATGTAAGGGAAAATTTCAAAATCTTATTCTGAAAAATAATTTTACCTAAAAAATTGAATTTTTCCTAAAATTTTGGAAAAAGTTTGAAAGAAAGGAAATTTTTCCAAAATTATGGGAAAAGTTTCCTAAACATCATTGGAGAAATCATTTTTCCCTAAAAAATTGGAAATTTTTACTAAATTTTTGGAAAAAGTTCCGATAAAAACGAATTTTTCCAAAATTATGGGGAAAATTTCCTAAACATCTTGGAAAAAATCATTTTTCTCTGTAAAAATGAATTTTTTTCAAACTTTAGGGAAAAATATTGAATATAGATCCTGATTGAATACTCTCCCACTTTGCTTGGATTTATATTTTTCTATAGCAGTAGTAATACTTTTATTTTATTATATAGACCCCACAGTTCTTTTCTATAAGTTCCCATCCCTTCTCTCCCTAACTTGCATCCATAGCGAACGTTAATTAGAATTTTATTAATTAGAAACAAGGCCATCTTTAAATTTTCTCTTTCTGGCAACTGAGAAAGAACTCCTTCCGATACGTGAGGCAGTTCAAGTCGCAAAAATTGTGCAGGGGACTGTTTGGGATTTTCCTCGGCTTTTCTTTTTATTTTCGCCTTTACAACTTCTGCTTCACATTCCTTGTGATTTGGTAGATGTTGATGTTTCAGTACATGCATTTCCAGTACATTTTGCCTTTCGAAGTCTTAAAATGCTGATACACGAATCCACGATGAACCAATTTTGTTCCCAAATTTAATGGTAGCTACCATTAAATTTGGAGAAGTAGAAGAAGACCTATGTCTTCCATTTCAGAAATTTTTAAATATCTACAAATAATTTTAAAAACAGCACCAAAAAGTAGAATAGAAACTAAAAAATATATATAAAACAGACATATCCAATAAACAAGTGACTTTTTCTATAGTAACATCCCTTTACTTTGACAATATTCATGTTGTTAAACATCAAATTGTTAAATTTGGATTTTTGGGAAAAAGGCTTTCGGGATAATGGATTCGGGAAAATGGAATCGGGAAATAGGCTTTCGGGAAAATTTCTCATTTGGGTAATTGGGTTTTCAGGAGGATGGCTTTCGGGAAATTGGATTCGGGAATTTGATCGGGAATCGTATGTCCTAAGAATGTTGGATTCGGGAATTTGACCGGGAATCTATTGGACAATCAATAGATTCCCGGTCAAATTCCCGAATCCAACATTCTTAGGACATACTATTGAAAATTATCTTATACGTGCTTTCTTTCATCTCTTGAGCCACGAACTTTGCGTAAACTCGTTTAAATCTCAATGGATGGTCCTGCAGATAATTAGAGTTTTTTAGTACATTAAAAGATAAGCTTCAAGACAGTGGCGATGATTCTGAATTACTGGAATATGGATCTTGCAGTTTGCATGCTGTTTATTGGTCTTTTAAGACAGGCGCAACTGCTTCGACTAGGAATCTAAACATATACCTTAAAAATCTTAATACTTATGTACAAACTGTTCTTAAAGATTCGTTTTTGTTAGTAAAGCTTCAGTTCTTTAACGCAATTTCAATCAAGTTTGAACCAATTTTAATTAAATTTAAAAGTTCCAAACCAATGTAACCGTTTTTTCACAGCGAGCTTACAACAATGGTAAGTTTACTAAGTTCGATCGCAAGAGAAGATGTTTTAAAAGAAGCTGTTTCTCCTTATAAACTGGTCAATATTGATCTAAAAAAGAAAAATCTTAAGACTGCTAAGCATGATGATTTAGAAATAGCCACCGAACTTGCTCTTTCTAAAATAAATGAAAAAGAAGTAGATAAACTGCATTTTCTGAATGAATGCAGACTCTCTTTCCTTCAAGCATAATTAAAGACAATTGAAAATAGTCTTATTAAATATAAAATTGTAAAGGGCGCAGAATTTTTAATGCCTGAAACATTAATATCCAATCAAAAAAAAGCAAAACTGGCAAGAAGGCATGTCTTATAATGCTTTTAGATAAAAAGCAAATTTTTAAAACATCCAACTGAAAAAGCTAATCAACAATATGATTGTTATTTATCACGAACCAAAAATTTTGAGTACGATTTACCGAATTTCAGCTTTTCTAAAGACGGACTTGATCATTGTTTAGTGCTCATAATGGATAAAGATGAGTTTAAAGAATACTGGAACAATTGATGAAATGAGAGAAAATATTTATTAAACAATTAATTTAAATGTAGCGAAGCAAAACGAAAAAGTAATTAATAAATCAAAAAGTAATGTTTCTTTTGACCATTCAACTTTTAATAAGCAAAGCGCTACGTCAAAATGAATACTGTGAAAAGCGACAATTGAAACGAAAGGTAATTGATGAAGAAAAATGGAATTTACTATCAGGTATCAAAAATTCAGTAAAGTTAGAAAGAGAGGAAATTATGCAGGAGGAAAAATTAATTCATTTCAATAATTTGAATAGAGATGTAGGCGTTATCGTAAAAGTTTGAAAGAAAGTAAACGGAATGTAAGCGACAAACAGGAAGCACATGTAGAATCAAGTATGGATATTAAATCTAATGTTGTTGTTGAATTTCCAATTGCAAAAAGTAATGCACAACGTCAGAAAGAATATCGTGAAAGGTAGAAATCGAAACCGAAGGTAAATATTGAAGAACAACGGAACGTAAATCCGGGTTTAAAGAATCCTACAAATTTAGAGAGAGAGAGGAATTTATAGAAGATGGAAAAATAGAACAGGTCTAGAATTTACATAAAAAGAAATGTAAACGTTATCGTGGAGGGTTGAAGGAAGATAAACGGAAGTTAATTAATAAAGAAGACACATATGTAGATGAAATTCATTAATCAATACATTTACAATCTAGAAACGGACACAGGGATTTTTAGAAATACTTAAATAAACATTTTTTAGCACCTTTTTTCTTTAAAAATTACGGTTTTTTCCATAAAATTTTTTCTGTAATAAAGATTTTAACTCATGTCTAAAAATTCAGATTCCATGCATCGAGACGAATCGATTGATCTATATAAAGTGTATATTTTACCAAGAATTAAAGGAGTAAATTACAATTTTTCATGATTTTTGGTATTTAAAATTATCTTTTTTCATCTAACTATTAAAATTTGCATTTCTTAATGACAGTTCCTTTAGTAAAAATTTTATACTTTAAACATGAATTGATTGATATACATGAAGTGTATATTTTACCATCATTTTATTCAGAAAAAGGTCTCTGTTCAATTATTTTGTACCTTAAAATATACTATTTTATGGTATAACTTTTCAGATTATCATTTTTTAATGACAGTTCCTTTGAGAAAATTCTTCTATATTAAAAAACAAATTGATCTGTATAATTTTAAAGTTTCAATTAATTTTAATTACCAAGAATTTATGAAAAAATATGTACACGTTATTTTTTTAAATTTAAATTTTTTTTCTATGAGGAAGCAAAATGTTCATGAAATGAACATAATTTTCCACTAGTTAAAAATACTATCTTGGTAAAATGTTATTAACTTGTGTACATTGAGAATCAAAGCATTTTAAAGATGAAAAAGTTTTTTAGCATAAAAATTCTTTTAATGATTGTTGTAGTCACAGTGATGTTAAATTGCAAGTATCAGATTACCCAGCGGAATTAAAAGTTTTATTAGATAGTTCGCATTATAAATCAACGGATTTTAAGCGAAATATAAGGTGTTATAATAATTTTTTCGCTTTTGCTTCTTTCAACGCAAATATAGTTAATTTTAATGGTAGGCGCAGAGGATGATTTTCTTTTAAAATTCAGGGTCAAATATATTGTCAAATGAATAATGCTTTATACCCAGAGAATGGCGATGAACCATCTTATGGACAGTTGTTTATTTATGACTCTGATGATGCAGTGGAAAATAGATTAAATCAAAATAATCGGTTTGACAAAGGTGTGTTGCATGAAATAGAAAGCATAATGAAAAAATATGAGTTTACTAAATCATTCAAAATGATAAAATAGGTAATTGAAAGTGAAGCAGCTAAGGAAATACAAAATAATGAGATAATTCCAGAATTAAAGTTACTGTTTACTATAAAAATGGACTGTATCAAAGAAGGTATAATTTTCAGATAGTTAACGAAGTAGCTGCAATTTTTTTAATACAAATTCAGAAGGTGAAATACCCGATTCTTATGTAATTATATTTAATAAATCAAGTAAATATTTGTAATTAATCACTAGCTTACAATAGACCCCTAAGTTGAACCTTTCATTTATCCTATATTTCATCCATTTGGAGAGAAGGGTTATTCCACTGATATGATTTGAACTGATAGGCAAATGAGACTAAAGAAATATAAAATTTCAAGATGTGCTTACGTAAAATATAAAATAGAAATTAGAGCAAATGAATTCAATCAGTTTTTGAATGAAGAAAGATTGTTTCACCAGTGGTTGGTTGATAAAATTATATAAGAATAGAAAAAGATCGACTTAAGTATTGTGCCATGCATCAAAGTCAATTAAGAAGTGAAAGGTACAAAGGGCTAATAGATCATATGAATAATGCTGCAGAGAAGAATGGTCAACCTATCAAAAAAATGGTTGTACTACCTTCAACATTTATTGGATCTTCTCGTAATATGATGCAACAATATCAAGATTCAATGGCTATTGTGGCTAAACATGGTAAACCAGATTTATTTATAACAATGACTTGTAATCCACAATGGCAAGAAATAGTATACAGTTTATTGTCTAATCAATGTGTAGCAGATAGACCAAATATTGTTGCTAGAGTATTTTCATTGAAAGTAAATCGTTTAATGAAGAGTATCGTTGACAAGAAATGTTTTGGAGAAGTAAATAAATCGTATGTTTATGTGTTAGAATTCCAAAAAAGAGGATTTATTTATTGGTGATATTGAATGTTAATTCAAAGATGTTGACAGCTGAAAGTGTTGATCTTCATATTTCTGTAGAAATACCTGATGAAAATGTTAATCCTAGGTTACATCAAATAATAATGGCACACAAAATCCACGGTCCTTATGGAGATTGGTGTGTGGTCAATGATAAATGTTACAAACGTTTTCTAAAAGTATTTCAAGACGAGACTACAGTGGAAGATAATTGTTATGTTCCTTATCGAATAGCAGATACAGTTAAAATATATGAGAGACCTAATGATTATATTATTGATAATGACTTTGTTGTTGCTTACAGCCCTAAACTTCCACAAGAATTTAATTGTGATATAAATGTTGAAAAGGTTTCTAACATCAAGGCAGTAAAATATGTGTAAAACAACTTTTTGAAGGGGCATGATAAGGCATCCATTATTGTTACATATGAAAATAGTAAATCTATTGTTAATCATAATGAAATAAGTCATTATGATGAAAATAGATATGTTGGTCCAGTAGAAGCAGCGTGGAGAATTTTGGGTAAAACTTTATCAAAAATGAGTCATGCATTTTACCACTTACCGTTGCATTTGCCAAATGAGCAAAATGTTATTATTCCACAAGTAGAAGCAGAAGGTGAATTAGATTTTAAATTGCAAAAAGGTACAAAATTATTACATTATTTTAAATTAAATGAACGTGATGTTGATGCTTGTCAATATTATTATATTCCAATACCTGATTATTATACATGGGATAAAAAAATTTGTAAGTGGAGAAAAAGTGAGTAAAGATAATGTTATAGGAAAAATGTACTCGGTTAGTCCGGCAATTGTTGAATTATTTTATGTAAGATTACTTTTACTAACAACCAAAAGTGTATTTGATTCATTGAACACAGTAAATGGATTAGTTTATGAAACATTCACTTCTGTGTGTTTAGAATTGGGACTTATAGAGAATTATTATAATTTTAATTTACTGTCGTCCAATAAATACAGCTGACCTTTGGGATAGACTCAAAAGTTCTATACTGCAAAAACTGATGTCTTGAACTAAGACATCAAGTGTCTTACCTTAAGACATTTAGCGTTTTAATACAGCAAAATAAGACACTTTTTGGCGTCTTAAAATGCTAAATGTCTTAAGGTAAGATACTTGATGTCTTAGTTCAAGACATCAGCTTCTGCAGTGTATGTCCGAAGATTTTTACAGAATTATTTACATTACGACAGCTGAACAGAAATCATACGTAATTATAGGGGAATTACTATCTGAAGAAGGATACTGGTTAAGTGGTTTCAGTGGATTGACAGATACAGATGATAAATGTAAAACTGTTGGTAATTATGATTTTGTTGATGTTGATAAAGAAAGTAGCTTAGGAAAAGAGAGATATGATAAATTGAATTCTAAGCAAAAAAATATAGTTGATATAGTAATGATTTGATCATCATAATTTTAAATGTACATTATGGAAACATTTTTCAACATTCAAATTGTCTAAAAATATTCTAGCATTATCTGACGAAATTAAATTTGTTGATTTCTTGTTAAAAATTGGTAAGGGAAGTACGAGTGATGAAGACAATTCCGTTCAATTGCCAGAAATAATAGTTGGACAAGGATATAGTGACGTTTGTCTTGACATTTATGGAGACTTGATTAAAAATAAAAAATTTGAAGAATTATCATTACGAGTTATTTCAGCTCCTCGAAATAAGGATGTTGAAGAAATTTAAATCTATGGTACAATTATAGGATAGTAGTGGAAAAAAAGAGATCGACAGTATAGATAGTCGTGATGGTATTAATGATCATGAAATTATACTACCGGAATATTTAAATACTTTATCACCAACGGGTTTACCACCACATGAATTGCATTTGAGAATATATTCAGTTGTAATGCTTATAAGAAATCTTAATATCAAGGAAGGTTTATGTAATGGAACTAGATTTATCAAATCATGCCATTAAATGCAAAATTCTGACAGAAGATAAGTTTGATAATATTGTTTTCTTACATCGTGTATTATTTTATTGTGAAAATATTTATCTTTTCACATTTAAAAGAATACAATTTCTCATAAAATTAGCATTTGAAATTACTAGAAAGGACAGACATTATAAAATTGGTATTGATTTAAGAAAAGATGTATTTAAACATGGCCAATTGTACGTTGCATTATCAAGGTCCCGCTAATTCAACTCAGTGAAAGTATATACAGTAATTATCGAAGTAAGGGATGCATAAAAAATTTTGTTTATATCAAAGATTTTAAATAAATCAGATTCGTTTCTGACTGGTAATTTCTAAAAGATTTGTTTGAAATGGTATGAGACTCGTAGTTAGCGCAGCTTTTCTAAAAAATATTTACCAAGCAATTGTTACATTTTTTAAAAAATGAATGAACTTTTAAAGATTTCATTGAAAGAAATTTCGGAGTGACTGATTGCAAATGTCATATAAAATTGTCAGTTTCATATTTAATAACTGTTAATTCGATTCCGATACTCCCTAAAAATTGATGTTTATTTTTAGAAAAGCCAGTGAAAATGGTCTCGTGTGTCAGTGATCGTAATTCATATAAATATTGTAATTTTAAAAGAGACAGCTACCGAGGAAACTATGATCTGAACAAAAATTGATTTATAATCTTGTATAAATGTTTTAAGATATTGAATTATTTCTGACGAGGGTAATTAAGGTGCATTTGTATTGTACTTTTAATAACTTTCCAAGGAAACAGTAGATTTTGTTCATTCCTCTGTCAAGTATTTCTTTTATCAAAATGTCTCGGAGACTACTTTTTTATTAAAATTATACTATATAATAAAATTTAATAATACAATCTGCCCTCGGCTACCGTTAAGTTGCCAAAACGTTTGACTCGCCTACCGTTAAATCCCCACCTGAGCGCTGTTCAGGAGTGTATACTCGTAATATGTATGTAAAGGAATTAGCAAATTTCTTATCTTATTCATATTACATAATTTCAAAATAATTAAAATTTATATTCATAAAATAATAATACTAAATATATAATAAGAACAATAATAATAATAATTTTTTTTTTGAAGAGGATAATTAATCGAAAATGTCAAATTAATAAAAAGACACTTATATGACATAACCTAGCAAATTGAAACTTTCCGATCACCAAATTCTTAATAATAATACTTAATTTTTTAAGTAATAATAGAATCAACTAATAGAATTGAAAACAAAGAAGTATAATAAAATGTAAAGAGAAATAATGTTAAATCTTAAATCGTCAATTACAAGTTAAATTTGTTAAATTAGTAGCACTTAATGTTTAAAGAATAATTACATTAATCAAAAAGCCATGAATTTTTATTAACACTACATTTTTAAATAATCATCTTGGCAGTAATAGTAATAAATTAAATAATAATTACAATACTGCATGGATTATAAAATAATAATCTTAATAAAAAAAAAAGAATTAATAGTTACAATGTGCTAT
>WNHD01003855.1:0-22489 GCA_011057455.1 Ganaspis sp. Gsp50
CCATTTAATACATACATAACCTCATCAGTCGAATAGTCTCCTGTCGAAAAGAAACTAGTGTTCTATAAATACATCCATAACCTAACCAAAAAGTAACTACCGTTAAATAAAAATGTGGTAAAAAGAAACTATCGTTAAATAAAAGTCCTATGCGTCATCTACGCATGCGCGAGTGTATTTATAGAATCCTTGCTTATAAAATGCGACTTTTGCCACGGTTTCCATGCGTCAAAAGTGGGACTTTTTATACATGTGTTAAATAAATACAATTATTATCTATTACTATAATAAAATATGAAAATTTAAAGGATAATAGATATGCTTAATTATTAACTAAAATCTCCCAACATATGTATTTAAATTCTCTTTTGGCTTATTGCCCTGCTGACTTGTGCGCGCGCTGCTTCTTCTCGTCACTGTGAGAGAAAGGTCACGTGGTAAAAGTTCGTCAGTTTGAGAAATTCGTCAGTTCGAGAATTCGTTAGTGTGGGAGGCTGCACTGTAACAAATTCGTTTAATTCGTATGTTTTTCGATTAGCCAGATTTTCGGTTATCCGGATTCCTTCCTGCATTCATAAGTGCGGAGAATCGAGTAAATACTTTATATAAAAAATACGTAAACAATTTTAAACTCTTTAAATTAATATAAATAAATCTTTTCTTAGAAATAATTAAAGAGATTTACATTGAGTTTTTCAAACATTGAGTTAACCTGTTTTCCTTCAATTTTCAAGCATATTTATGAAAGTTATTATTATTATTATTATTATTATTATTATTATTATTATTATTTATTATTATTCTTATTATTTAAAATTCATTTATTTTAGAATTTGGAAAGTATAGGGGAAGATTTTAGCAAATAAAAAGGAATATCGATTTTTCAAAATTTTAACATTTTAGTAATTTTTTTCTCATAAAAACTCATACTGAGAGAAATTTCGTAATTTTTTAGTATAAAGATATCTACCACAATTATCACACCCTACCCTTCAACCATCCTAGCTAGAGCGCATGCAATATTTCCTCAGCGGACGCGAAAAAATAGTATGTGCTTTTAACCAAATAGTTTACGTTCCTACCAGTTTGGTATGAAAAAGAAGCGTGCGATGTAAGGGAGAACATTTAGCACTAAAGAAGTTATAAATTTCTTTTACATTAAAGCATTTTTCGACGAAATTTGATTAAAAATTTAATAATTATTAACAATTAAAATAAAATAATAGTACTTAGTTTTTAAACAAATTAGGTGAAAATTTGAATACCTTTCTTCCAATTCTCAAGTTTATAATAAATAATTGAGCAGTAGTTGGTTTGACGGGACACACCTGTATAGTTTAAAAAGATTGAATATTTAGTTGTGTTCATACTTAGTTCTCAAATTCATATGTAAATCAATAAATTTTTTTGTTAAATTTTGCATATTGAAAGATCACATAAATTTTATAATTATTGTTTATTAAACTTCTTGACTCAAAATAGGAGAAATATAAATGTTTCTTCAGAAAAATGAATATAACATAACATAATTAAATTGAAAAAATTTATTTTAAAAATTACTGTTTGTTTTCTCAACTCCAAATAATATTCTACAACAAATATACTAGGCTAAGCTAATATATTTTAGTCCCTTTGTTTATCCCGGTGTAACTATGCTCATAGAAATGTCTCAAACATGGGATTGTATCAACGATCTCATCTAGGGGATAGGATTGAAAATGTCCAAATTTCTTAATTTAAATATTAATCGAGAATATTTGGTGGAAATAGTATGCTAATCATTGAGCTATAAACTCAATTATGTAGAATGAAGGACGTTAAAAGCCGTACAATATCTTGAACAATTTGAGAAAAAGTACTAAACCCTAACCTAAAAAAGGCAGCGTCAATAAGTTTGTAGGTTTCTTTCGTTTCTATTTTTGTTTACCAACCCTACATAACCTTGAAGTACGGGCTTCAATGTATCTGTAATCGGATTACCCAGTATGTATCTCCCAAAAATAATAAGGGTATGTCCAAGATGAGGAGCAAGAAATTGCGAAATTTGATTTGATAAATGTGATATTTTTTCGGTTCAGAAGGACAAAATTATTTTATAATAATGACAATATTTTTCTTTACCTCAAATGTTCCGTCAACATACAAATGTTTTGCTCTATTTAATTGCAATAACAACTTTTTGCTAGAAAATAATATTCCGATACTATTGTCAGCACCAAACGCAGTACCCGCATATATATGTTTGGTTGACTCATATTTAGACATCATTTCACTCATTTCTTCTAAACTCTTGGGTTCTTTTGGACGACCATTCTTTTTTCTATGTCTTGCTATCGCTTTTTGTATGTTTCTTAATTTTAAATTTACTGATTTACCATTGCTTGCAAATCTATTATAAAGAAATGTTCTAGGATTTTTATTGACTTCATTTAAAAACTTAAGGACAAAGAATTTGTTTATATAAGTATGTAATTTTATTTTTTCAAGTAATCTATTGAAAGTGTAGCATATACAAATTTTACATATTTTAATACTAGATCAGATTGAGAGCTGTATTTAATGAACAATATAAATAATCAGATATGGGAAACCAAAAGAAGTTGAATAAGTTTCTTCTATTTTCAATTTAATTCTATTTTTTTAAATTATAATTTTTTATAGATTTTACATCTTTCCGTTATAGATAAAAGCTTTCTGCATCAAACTAAAAACTTTATTTTCTGATTTAAAACAACTTCTCGCATCACAGGAAAAAAAGGACTGAATTTTATTTAGTGGCGGAATCTCATATTTATATATGAGTGCGAGAGAGATAGCAGCATAATGCTATCTCTTTCTCTATCATTTATGACCTCTTCCATAGACTTTGTCTGGATCCGCCCCCGATCTTAATTCAAATGTGAACTAAGTTTCAGACGCAACACAAACAAGATCTCTTCGATCGTAAGCTTCTATTCGTTATATAAACTGGAATCTACTCTATAATATTTAATAGAGTTTAGTGAAAATGAAGAAAGCAGAGCGTATAAACTGTACATTTATGTCAATTTTGTTATAAGTTACATTTATCCGTTAATTATATTATGTAAGTTAATATTATAAAAACATTTTAAAGTAAACTAAAATCTCAATCTGAATTCAACGAAAACTTAAATTGTAATTATTGTGCATCATAAAGATAATTATTTATTATAAAATTTTGTGTCTGTAGTTAATTATTTTTTATTATCTTATCACAAAAATAAAAACAACAAAAAGGCCTCAGACCCACCTGAGGAGTGAGCGATGGACTCCGGATTCCTGTGTAAGTTCATCTTCAGGAACCCGGAGACCCCTGGTTTGAAATGTAAATGATACACGATAACGTACCGTGACATAGCCGCCCGTCAGAATCAGATGCTTTTTTGAAATAGTCAGCTGGAGAACAGAATTTGAGATAATCGCACGTAGGCGCGTCTGTCACAATTTGACTTAAATAAACTGACCCTTCATGGGACCACGTGCGTCTATCTACCAAGGTATGACTTGGGTGCGACGAAATCGTAGCTGCTTCCTTGCAACCTGGTGGAAGTGCTCCTGTGCCAAGCTTAAAGAACTAACCCCAACTCTACAAGTCAGGCTTACCTTAAGCCATCAAACAGATGCTTCTGGTAGGGTTCGAGAGCATCCCGAACCCTTGCTACCCTTTTTCCAGAGGCCAAGTCAGGTGCTTGGTGCTTCTGATTTGTCGAAAAGAAGGAGCCTCCGCACTACCTCAGATATCTATCACAGATAGAGGATTAATGACTGCTCAAATTTCTAGGCAGGATCCTAATTCTTCGAGGAGTTATTCTGAGAACTCAGAATTGCCGCCGTAGAATAAAATAATCAAGAAATGATTATAAAAGGATTATAAAAGGATTAAATTACAGATTGTTGTGTGAATATGAGGCGGCGGCCCTGTGGCTTCAATGGAACGCTTCCGCTTGTGTTTCTATCAATGTGTCAGGAATCATCGACCCAAACAAAATATGAATTGTACCGAAGATGTTGTTTTTCTCTTTTATTATGTACCGATTTCTGTTCCTAACAAGTTACGTCTTTTAAAAATTCTTTCAAAAATTGAATACTCTTATATGGTAAATAAAACTAAACGTTTAAATGATGTAATTGAACAGAGTTGTATAATGCGTACATCCGGAATCCTCTTAGCTAAACAATTCCAGTAAAATCAAATCAATGATCCTGTCCCCGACTAACAAATTCTAGAGCAGTAGCGGAAATAAAATCATTACATGGCGTCCAACAGGGACTAGATTAACATAGTTGTACCTGAACGAGAGTTTTGGCCTGGAGGGTTAAGTTTATGATTTGGGATATACAGATTAGGAAGGACAAATGCAACTTCTAATGCTCGCACACATCGATATCAAAGGAACAGTTGCCAAATAAGGACAGACACTCCTCGCAAATGTAAAAACCAAGCCGGAGATTTTAGTGAAGGCCCTAAAGGACATGGAATCCTGACTTTATTTAACACCGACCTTACGCTCCGCCGCAAGACCACCTGATCCCTAGAACATCAAAGTTATAAAACCAAATGAGAAATTAGGGATGTTTACTCGATGGCAGAGACCTGCACTCTTTTCTGGAACGCCTAGAAGTACTAAAATGGGATTACCGATTCTCTAATGAACAAATATTTCAAGGGTTTCCTGAGTTGCTTAAAGAAGACGCGCTGCTCTGGTACCATAATGCTAAAAGAACAATACCTAATCACGAAACATTGATTAAGTTGCTCCGAAACTTTTATCTTTTTCTTTCTGAATTAAAACACCTATTAGATAGCCAGCAGATTACAGGGGAGAGACGAAAGCCTCCGAGCACATGTTAACAACATCGTAACACTAATGCGACGCAAGGGAACCTACGGAACAATTAGGGTTCTCGATACAGTATACTCAAGAAGACTAGAAACAAGAGAGTCGATTTCTTTCTTTCTCCACGAGTAACGCTAAGAAAGAAGTGTACTGTTGTATGAAATGAAAACTTGCGTAAGTAACAATACCAGCATTGTTGTTAACCTAAGTTTTTATTTCGTACGGCAGTATACTAGAATATGCGGCAAACCATAAAGCTACACGTACAGTGGGAAGAGCTTACCACGATCAACGAACTAGTTCAGCGAGTTGAAAAATTGGGGAAAATTTTACAGGCTACTGAAGAGGAGAAGAAGACCCAAAGAAAATATATAAAGGAGAAGAAATCAGTGATATTGAACTGCAAGATAAATAAGAGAGAATATTGTTTCTACTGTAGAATGGAGGACATCCTAATAAAAGATTGCAAATACCACGCAAAAATAAAGCCCGCCAAGTTACGGAAATATACGCATACTGATGCCATGCATAAATCCATCTTGGACCAATTGAAGAAGGACTCACGGTACTAATCCACGACAGATCTTAAGAACGGCTGCTTGCACGTGACGCTCATGGAAGAAAGCAGACCTTTAACAGCCTTCACCGTCAATGAACTAGGAGTTATGCCTTTTAGTCTACACTCAGCACCAGCGAGGTTCCAGAGACTGCTAGACCTAGTGGTCCCACCTGAGTTGGCTCCGATGTCTTTTTCATACCATAACGACATAGTCGTAACTTGTGAGGATTTCGAGGAGCATTTAAGGACATTATACGAGGTCGTTTATCGCTTAAGGAATGCTAACTTGAGGCCTAACCCAGAAAAATGTCTCTTCACTAGATCAGAACTTGAGTACCTTGAACATGTGATTAGCTCTCAAGCTGCTAATGCAGTCTTTAGTACACAAATTTTCCATTTTTAAAAATAGTTTTTAAATACTTGTGACTGTACGGTAAGTATATAATTTTAGTTTTGATATAAAAGTATATTTTCTTCTAGAATGTGAACACGATTGCGCATTTATTTAGCAACAAGTTGCTTTGCCAACTGTTTTATTAAATATATTATTGTAACTTAGTGTTGATTACTCGATGTCAGCTTCAATAACATGTTCAAAATTATATTATTAATTTACATAAAAGAATATAAAAATTTATCTCAGATTTTGAACTGTTATTTCTCATAATTCATCTTCTTAAAAAATTAAATAAATTTCAAATAATTCAATGTGTAAATTACTAGAATGTAAATAAAATAATTTTAAGTCTGTTACAGAAATTTTATGTAACTTACTTTCTTAAAATAGAATAATAAATTTCTGCAGGACCTTTTGTTGATTTCAAAGCAAGGAGAAGCATAGCCTTTTTTGCTTCTTTATTATTTTCCATAGTTTGTGTTAATGGAAAACACACACTTTTATTATGCTTTCTCTTCAAAATCAAATTTCCTTTTGAGTCACAAATTAAGACTGCTTGGCACCCTTTCCTTCTTTTACTACATCTAAATATGGAATTTGAACATTGAATCGTCAATAAACTTGGAGTTCTCACCCTTGATGAATAATATACTATTATTACAATTGTTTGGCTATCGTCAACTTGGGTAACTTCGGACACCTCAAATTTTGCTTCTGTTGGCGCAAAGCTTTAAGATAAAATAGATAATGTCCGAAGTTACCCAAGTTGACGGTAATTCCAAACTGGATGATGAACAATAGTTGAACTTTATTTTCTGACCCGTGCAGCAATTTTTAATTTCGTAGGATCCTTATACTTTATTGAACATTAGGTTAAACAATAAATGTTAAAGTCAAATAAGTTATGGTCTGACTACCGAAATTTGTCACAAATTGGAAAAATACCTCTATTTTTAATTTTCATATCGCTAAATATTTAGATGTTACTCAAAGACCTTGAAATTCTTCATTATTTTCCCATAAAAGAAACAAAGTTTTTCTTCAAATTGACATAAATTTGTAAAAGATTAATCAAATTACACGGAGAGAACTCTATTTCTATTTACGCTTGAGCAAATTTCTCAATATAGCGTTAGACTTTACGATGGAAAAAGTATAAGAATCGGCCAGAATATCAGGTCGTCTTGAGCAATGGTGGCTTGCGCGCTTAGGATTTTAGCTCCATATAACAATATAAGAATTCAGGAAATTCGATTTACACCTACCAAGCAGACATTTATTAAATGCCTATAGAAGTCTTGGATTGAGTTATTTACGTATGAAAAATTATACGACGAATATAGTGATTTTAATACAAGAATTATATGATGCAGTATTTACACTTCGTACTTTGCATTCCGTGTTTTGCGCACGTGGTTTTCTTCGCTCGCGTTATTATTAACATTTATCATAAGGGGCCGTTCATAGACTACGTAGCTCGTTAGGGGAAAGGGGGGGGGCTCTAGTTATTTACTACGCTAAGAGGAAAAAATGGCGCTAATGTATGGTACAGTGTACTACGTGAGGGGGAGGGGGAGTCTAAATTTTCAAAAAAGTAGGGTACGTAGTTTAAGAACGGCCCCTAACTATATGGACATTAATTACACTTGTATTATTTTTAATATACCATTTAAATAAATTCAGAACACATCCATAGAGAACCTAAATTTTCCTGATGTTTCAACTAAATTGTCATTGTAGACTTGTAAAGATTGGATGTAAATTTTGGGAAAGTTTATTAGTGCAAACATGCAAAAGTTTGCTTTTGCAGAAATTTTGACGATAATACTTTTCTATGTTGGCATTTGGAGCAGCAGAAAAACTTCAAGGAAAATTAAATAATATATATTTTTTCTCCTTTTTTCCAAAATTACGAAATTTCGATACGTCTCAAACTCGAAAGTACGATAAATGCTATGTAAAGTGTATAATAAAGTCGATACATCAAACAAAGTTCTTGATTTTAGTTTTGTAAAAAGAAATTACAACTCGAATGTACAAAAGAAGTCTTTTAGACAACCCTGGCGGAACCACCAAATCGTATCCGATCCACTTTTGATCACGTCTAAATCTTTTGTGCAAGAGCAAAAGAAATTTTACTGAAATCAAGTACCAAAATAATCAGTAAATATTAAAAACTAATAATTTCTTGATTAATTTTCATTAAAATGACCTGTGAAGATTACAACATTAAGGATAAAAATGTTTATATTTTTAAACAATTACAAATGTAAAGTTGATGAATCAATTTTTATTGAAGTTATTGCGACACAACTAATTTGACACAGACAGACATTTCTGTAAAACCAATTTTTTCGGAATCAGGAGTCTCAAAAAGTCTATTAAAGTTGAAATTGGCAAAAATCAGAAATCGAAATATAATTTTCAATACTTTCTCATTATTAATGAGAATGTAAAAAAGGTTCCACAAGAAAAAATTTTAATACAGTTTGAATAAAAAATTTCATAAATTTAAAAATGGTTAATATTACCAAACTAAGTTTGTTTTATTGCGGAATCAATTTTTCTAAACATTTTTCAAGAATTAATTCGTAAGATTACATGCGATTACTTGCGTATTTTATGATCGTCTTTATTCAAAATAATATAAAACTAGCAACAGTTTCTTGCTCGCTAACGCTTGCTCGATCATTTTTATTTTTATAATTGCTTGAAATACATATTTCTGCCGTTCAAATAATTGAAAAGATAATGATATGGATAAATCAATAACATTTTTATTTAATTTAAATAAATCTTAATTTACTTTATGTAATTCTTTAAATTAAAGTATACATTTTTAAATTAAACGTAATGCCTTATTTATTTAAAAATAAAATTATTCTTAAGAATAGGATATGCTATAAAATACCTAGTATAATTTATAGGTGCAACTAAAGGCGTATTCAAATATGTCCAATAGAACAATACTATAAAATGAAATAAATATGATGAGGACAGAATTTCTGTCGAAACGTAAAATGGTTGTTGAATTAATTATTTAATAAACCCAAATGTGGATTGACTCGGATGGATTGATTAATTCTTTACTCTTCAACAAATGAAATAAATTATATGAGTTCTTTTTAGTGGATGAGTATATTTGGTCAAATTGTAGAATAAAATCAAAATGCGTTCACCTTCCAGGTTCTACGTAGAGAATATACACATGCAATTTGCAAAATATTTCCCTAAGCTGGTGTAGAGTAAATGGTTGAAACGTCTGCATTTTTTAGCGTGTAGGTTGAGAGTTCAAACCCTGGATAGTGAGAAAATTTTAATTGAGAATTTTTATATTAAACTGCGTTTTGTGGTAGTATAAATAAAATATTGAAACTAACTTAAACTATACAAAATTCAATTAGATTCATTTGTAAGAACACGATTAAGCCCAGTAGAAGGTGAGTTATAGAGCAAGTGATTTGACTTATTGAGCAACCTGTCTGCTTAATTGTCCAAGCAACATTTAGACAATCGGACTAGTCAACTGTTAGGTAATTGATCTTTACTTTTAAGCTCAAAATACGTTTCTAATGATTAAGCACAATTAAAGAACCAGCCCGATTATTCAAATGTCGTTCGGACAATTGAGCAGGCAGCATGCTCAATAAGCCAAATTGCTTGCTTAATAACTCATTTTTTATTGGGAGAAACACGATCTGGGATAATTAAAAGTTTTCTCTCATTACTTTAAATCGATTTCAAATGATTCTTTTTACCCTCTAAAACTGAATCAATTAAAACAGACTGAGTGGCTCAGTTGGAAAATGCTTGGGACTTATTGTGGATGTGTATCGAGGGTTCGCGCCCTTTAGGGTGCAGTCTCATACTGTAGAAGAGTGAAATTGTGGAATAGATTGGACCAATAATATTATACTTTCAGTTAGAGACTGCAAACTCATTGGTTGAAATCTATTCCACAATCCTAATAATTTGCAGCATGAGACTGCACCCTTACAATTAGCCTGAGGATTTATCCGGTATGTGATTAGGGACCGCAATTAGCGGTAAATAAGTGGGGACTTAAATATGTAAAAACCCGAAATGTTATACATGGGGAAAATAATAAAAAACATGAAGCAGTGAAAAATAACTGATATTTCGACGGCCCACTTTTAATAATTTTAATCTGTGAATTTTTACTGGTAATCAGTAAAAGATGATTGAAACTACAGCTGTTTTTGATTGATAGGCCAGTGAAAAAACAACTTATAATTTTAGCACCATATACTGAATTTGTCAATTGTTTTTTCATTCGTTGATAAATGAAAAATTACTAAAATTCCAGTTATCTTTGACTTATTATAATTAACAGGAAATTACCAATAAAAATTCACAGAATAAAATCGTGAGAAGTGGGCCATTTAAATTTTAGTTAATTTTTAGTAATTCAATTTTACGGAGTAGAAGGACGCAAAGTATCTGGAGTTTGGAAAAATGGAAATCTTCTTAATAATGGGTACTTTACTGACCTTCTGGGCTATGTGAAGAAACTTAGAATGTGCCGATACAGATAGGGTAGAGTAACCACAATACGACTTTGTTGCATAAAATATCGTATGTATGTACTGTATAACGTATGTAACTCGTCTCCGGCTCGCCCGACCTCGGCTTCGCCTCGGACTTGCGCTCGCGTATGTCTCGTTTGGAAATATCACTGCTCGACTATAAAGACGTACCTATGACCCTTGATGTATAATATACTATTATCGCATCTAGACATTTTTTATTTTTTTTAAAAAAGAATGTTAATTGTACTTCTTCATAGAGAAGAACTTCTAATCGTGACTACTTTCGATTTTCCAAAAATAGTCTAAATTAATTCATTTTTATCTAAAAGTTATATATACGAGAAGAAGAATTTCAGAACGCTTTGACACATTTTAATAAAACTTGGTAGAGTTATTGCACTCATAAAAAACTAGAAAAGAACACAGGGATTTTTAGAAATGCACATTCAAAATTTTTTTAGCACTTTTTTTCTTAAAAATAGGGTTTTTATGAAGAACATTTTTAATAAAAATTTCAATTGAAGAGTGGGAAATTTATATTCTTTGCATCGAGACTCATTGATCACATTTTTCGAAATATCGATTTTTCAATTTTCCAATCTGTGGAAAACATTTTTTTTTCAAATGCTTCGCAAATCATACATTTTTTGAATGAAGGTTTGATAATTTAGGACAGATTGTGCAATAAGGTTGACTTTAATATGCATATTTGCATTTTCAAAAACTTGTTTGTTAATCAATATTTCTTAAACAATTTCCTAAACAATTTCGAATAACTCAAAAGAGCCTTTATCTAATTGAAACATTTTTTCTGTAATTTGTTATTATACTATGTAGAACATTGTCCCAAAATTTAAAAGTGAACAATTAAATACTTTTTGAAAAATGATTGTTTTCTTCACACATGAATGCAAAATCCGGCTTTTGCTATCGTCTGTAACTATATGCAAAACAGTTGATTCCCACAAAAAAACAATCATTTTTTAAAAAGTATTTCATGTCCACTTTTAAATTTTGCGACAATTTTCTACATAGTATAATAATAATTTACAGAAAAAATGGTTCAATTCGGTAAAGGCTCTTTTGAGTTATTCGAAATTGTTTAAAAAATTGTTTAATAAATGTTGATTAACAAACAAATTTTTTAAAGTGCAAATATGCATTTTAAGGTCAACCTTATTGCACAATCTGTCCTAAAATATTAAACCTTTATTCAAAAAATGGCTGATTTGCAAAGCATTTGAAAAAAAAATTGTTTTCCACAGATTGGAAAATTCAAAAATCGATATTTCGTAAAATATCCATTGTAAATAAATGAAAAAAATACGTTTCACTTTTTTTCGTCTCTAGAACAAGAAAAAAAAGTCTCAGCGCAATTAGAAATTTAGTTGGAAATTTGATATGGAATGATCCGTATATAATATGGAAATTTATAAAAAGATGTCGCTGTTTCATTATTTTTTACATTAAATTTTTTTTCTCTGTGAGAAAGCAAAATGTTCATAAGATGAATTTAATTTTCCATTAATTGAAAAGCTGATGCACGAAAAAAAGTAAGTTAGCTGTCAATATTTAGTTATCATAGGTTCCCGTGTAGAAATTTCCTGATCGGGCCTAGCGTCACGCTTAAAAGGCTTGACGCCTGATCAGGCCTAGTCGTGGCCCCTACTAGATTTCTCTATTTTTTTGAGACGTTTGGTCAGGCCCCGATCACCGCCCGGTTTGAATTTCTGCACGGGTTATATTCATAATAATATTCTGATCCCTCAAGCCAAATACTTTCTCCTGTTTAATTTTAAAATTTATTAGGGTAGTCGGTACAATGATTGGCCCCTTAAGGAAATGACAGTTACAATGATTGGCCACTTGAAAATTAAGAATTTGCAATACTTTAAAACAACAAATTTTACATTGTGTGTCTTTAGAAAACTGTAATCAATCTGTGAAACGATTTATTAAAAATATCCAACCATTGTACCGTTTACCCTATATGAATTTTTAAATATCAATAATAATGAAACATTGACACCATTTTCATGATTTTCTCAAAATATTTACACTATATACAGGTCAATCCATTCATTTTTTAATTTAGAAAATGTTTTTCAAAGGAACTATCTTTAAAAAATAACAATTTTAAAAGTTTCTTTAGAAAATTTCATTCAAATCGGTAAAAGCGTCAAATAGACGTTGGCTTTAACCGTCGTATACATACTTTTTATGTACAAATAAGTTGATATAGACTTTTTTAGGAAACTTGAAAGTCGGTAAGATAATAATGCTTCCCTATGAAGAAGCAAAAGACCAATAATTCATATAAATTAAAAATTGCTGCAATGCAAAACTAAAATTTTAAATTTAGTTTCATGATTTTCATTAACAAAATGCATTCGTATGAACAATGCAAGAAAATTTTAGATAAGTCCTCTTTTTTTTGAGAAAATATTCCGACAATAAATTTTTACCTAAAAGCGTTCTTTGTTGTTTTATCTCTCCAAAAAGTACATCCTTCAAATAATTTTGGTTTATCCATATTATTCTTATTCCTTCTTTATTCTTTCATAATAAATTCTGTAGTATTATATTGCATTAGAATCGTATATTACATAAATAAAAATGCGCAACCTCTTGTGAAAAGACTGCCGACGGAAGATCACAGTTAAAACCACAAGAGTTGGCCCAATATTGTTTACCAAGACTCGGTGTTTGTCCTGCCAATATTGGTCCAGTATTGGCCTCATTGAGAGGTCAACTCTTCAAGGTCATTTAGGTGTCACAAGAAATCTTAAAACAGCGGTGACGGTTGCCACATCTTTTTGTGATACAGGAAGATGTGTAAATATAATTAAAAAATATAATATAGATATGTAAGTTATTTAGTATTATTAATGAATACTACAAATATTAACTTAGTTGAGTATTATTAATTACTTATGAGTAAAACGGCAGACAAATTTTGCCTTATGGATTACATGATAATCTAACAATAAGTTGCTTTTCATCATATTCCCATAAAGTCAAATTGAAGAAAAAATATTATTTAAAAAATTCCAAATTTTATAATCGTTAACAGTTTTTTGAAATCGATTTTCACATTCTTCTTTGAGGACTCGCTTCTTCTGATTAGACCGACAAAAATGTTTCAGATTTAGCAAACAAAATTTTTTGCTAAAGTTATTTGTCTTTCTGCGTACTTCTAGAGTGAATTCACTCTTCTATCACACAATCTTATTAGTGTTGTCTTCCAGAAAAAAAACATAGCACCACAGTCAATCAGAATGCAGGCCTCTTGCAGATGTTCAGGAAGTTATAACTGAAAAGTCGGAATTTTTAAAAAAAATAAACTTGTGCTCATTTATGTTTCATTTGTGTTTTTTTATGCAGACATTCACTTTTTGAAAAATTCGTAATTACAGGCCTAAAATCAAGAAACATTTCTTTGTCAAACCAGTAAAGTGATTTAAATGCAAAATTACTGGTTGTTTTCAGTACTTTTAATACTACAGAATACAATATTGCGCAGAAACTAAAAATTCAAAAATGAATACAATTTAATAAAAAAAAACCTAAAAATAAAAAAAATCAACAATTTAATTGAAAATCTTTGTAAATATTAAAATAACAAACTTGTACTCAATTGAGTTTAATTGTGTTCCCAAAAAATAACATTATGTGTGAATACAAAAATTCTGTAGCTCCAACGATTCTCAAATTCAAATTCAAAAAACTTAAAAAAAAACATTTTGAATACCTTGTGATTTTTTTTTAATTTTCATATTTTTTCCAAAAACTTTAAAGGTTTTTGAATCTTTAGTTTCTGTACAATATTGAGTGGTTTCAAAAGTACTGACCACAACCAGTAATTTTGCACTTAAATCACTTTACTGATTTGAAAAAAATTCTGCTTTTTTTCAAGCCTGTAATTTTGAATTTATCAAAAAATGAATTTCTACACAAAAAAGCTTAACTTTAGTTTTTAGAAAATTTTGACCTTTCAGTTTTATCTTTCTGAAATCTTTTGCAGAGCAATTTTCTGTTTTCAGAATGCCCAGAGGAATAATTATATTTATAATGACTAGTTCCTCTTTGGTTTTAATTGTATTTTGACATGAAACATAATTTGCTTTTTTTTGATATTATTTTTATATATCAAATTCACATGTTTGTTTTGTTATGGTTTTTACTACAAAAATTATATAAATAAACTTCTTTCTGATAACGGGGTGCGAATTTAAGAATCATATTCATATGGTAAAAGCAATAACAATCTAAAAAAATTATTATTAATGTTTATAAAAAATAGAATGAGTAATATTCTGAAAAAAATATTTGGCAATATAAAATATTTTATTTTCTTGAACCACAGGAAAAAAGGAATTTTAAAAAATTAGAAAGTTCAGTTTCAAAAATTTAAAAATTGTCCTATCGTTTTAAAAGAGACGAAAATATGATAAAATTTATGTCGGTCTAAAAAGCATTGACACGCATATCTATATAAAGTTTAGTTAGGATAATTAATTCTGCAGTAATATCCAATTTTAAAGATGAAAAAATAATTTAAAAAGATTATATTACTTTAGTAAGCAAATAGCATAAGCAATTATAAAGAGATATAAAGACTCACGTTTGCATAAAATTATTGTTGTAAATAGAAGATAGTTTATAAAATAACAGTTAAATAAAAAAAAACAGTTTCGAAAAAATTATTAATTCATAATTGTAGTCATCAAAATTTAGACAGTTCCACATAATTTTTTTATTTTTTGTATATATCTTATTGTACATTAATTTTAAATTGAAAAAGTAGTTTCAGAAATGTAGAATTTAAAAATTTGTGAAGGATATCAGATAGAAACATTTGCATAAATTTCAAAATTATTTAGGTAAAAATTTAAAACATAGACTTATTTTATAATCAATGTTCCTGAACAATATTTTTAAAGTACAATTATTCATTTTTAAATAAGACAATGTTAATAACCAAATAAATTGAGAAATTAAAAAAAAAATAACAGTCTTATGGTTACCTTAATTAGCAAGCGAGACAGCAGTAATTGAAGAAAAATAAAAGGATAGCTAAATAAAAAATTAATTAACTGTTTCAAACGAATCACTTTAATAAATTAATAAATTATATAAATATACATTTATTTTGCACATTGAAATAAACATGTCACAAAACTGTCAATTTTGTATATAAAAAATACGCTTCTGTTACTAAGCAACCTTCAGTTGGTCAATTATTATCGAGAATTATCGAATCAAAATTCATTAAATATTTTAAAATACAGGGCAATATAATTTTTATAACAATTAATTATTAATGTGAAAAGTTTAAAAAAAGAGCATGTGAAAAGTTTAAAAAAAGAGCGATCAATTAATAATTAATCAATTACTTTCTAACTACACACTTCTCATTTTAAAAAAATTGTAACTATTAACAAAAGTCGATTAAAAAGTGCAAAATGAGTACCGATTCTTATTTTACACTTTAACGAAACGTTTTTACGGTTTTAAAATCAACACTAAGTTAGAGTGAGTGTACGTGAGATAGAGAAATTTAAAATATATAAGATAAAGCAGTTATGCATTATAAAAAAAATAGAAGACAATTAAAAAATTCACAAATTCTGAGTATTGTTTATGTAAATCGATATCCACAATTCTACGTTTAAAAATATAGAACTTCCACTGCGTAAATAAGAAAACAAAATTCAAAATAAATTGGAAGTGTTTATTTTTAATTTATTTAATTTTACTAAGAACATAAATTTTATTTTTTAAGATATTGATTGACTATTGATCGATTTGCATTACCTTATAAAAATGTTTTTATTGTTTGAAAACTAGTATTTTAAAAGAAAGGCATTGTGAATCAATGATTTAACTTAACCTCAAATAAGTTAGAAATCCACTTATTAGACGAAGAGGACAAAGGTCCAGTTTATCACAAATAAAGAACTTCTACTCTAAATCACTTTACCATTTATACAGTTTTATTTTTTATTTCTTTTCAAATTGTTTGTCACTTAGAGATTGAAACAATTTCAATTGTTTTCATTGATTTGCAGACCTGTTGATCTGACTGCCACAACTGTCCATAGAGATATTACATAGATAGAGTAGATGAGTCAGGGTGAAGACACACGCGGAGGAATAGAGGATTAGTAGAATAAAATAGACCAATCAGAAAATACATTCTAATTAGACCAATCTCCGCCTGTGACTGCACCATTAGGGTGAAATCACATGGACGCGTAAAGCTGCAAGCAACATTCTGCAGATCATGAGTGTGAGAGCAATATTCATATTCACTGTCTCTCTTACACTCACGGTTTGCAGCATGGTGCTTGCAGCTTTACGTCTCCATGTGATTTCACCCTTAGGGTCTAGTGAGGGAGAGAGAGAGAGAGAGAGTCAGATATACCTATATCTTTGTGACTTTCTATTCCATTAGAATTCAACGCACAACGCAGTCATGGGACTTCAGCCTAACGTTGTATCTACATGACAACACGAGCAGCGAGTTTTTGCGCAGTACGCAGAGTTGTAGCCAACCAAAACATTGCAAACTCTGCGTACTGCGTAAGACCGCGCAGTTCGTGTTGTCATGTAGATACGTCCTGGCAAGGTATGCTTTAACATTTAATTACTAGAAAAATTCTACTCTCTGAGAAGTATTTCTTTCTATGTAGTTTTATTCTATGCCCATATGAAATGTTAAGGCATGGAGTGAAATTACATAAAAAGAAACTTGCAAAGTAGAAACCTTCAAGTGACAAAATGTTAAAGCATATCTTGCCAGGACTGTACAGTCGGGGACAATAATCCTTCCAAAAGGTTACTAGACAAATTCCTACTCTGCGTGTCGCTTTCTATGTTGCTTCATTTCATGCCTTAATATTTCTCACATAGGCATAGAATGAAGCAACACAGAAGGCAACAAGCAAAGTAGGAATTTGTCTAGTAACCTTTTGGAAGGCATTATTGTCCCCGACTGTACAGCGATAGGGTGAAGTCACATACGGAGGAATAATGGAATCGTGGAATAGGTTGAACCAATAATATTATACTTTCCGCTAGCGACTGCATTTTTATTGGTCCAAATCTATTACACAATTCTACTATTCAACACCATGTGACTGCACCTTAAGGGTCAGGGTTCGCACATAATATATGTTAACGTAATGTAGGGTAAGTTCTTGGAAATGGCCATAGTTTCCTTAAACAATTGTAAAAAACTAAAAAAGCGACTGTCGTCTAAACTTTTATTGGTAATTAAAACATTGAATACTTTACTTTGAAATAACGAAAATTAAAATAAAATATTTTTATAGCAACAATCTTAAAATTTACGTTTTTTAAAAAATCCATTTCTGGGAGAGATGGCCACCGTCTTGGTGAGATGGACAATGGGTGCGAGAGGGATAGCTAATGCATAATTGTCTTTGGTTTTTTGCTTTAAGGGTAATCAACGGAGAAAAAAATCAGTGGTGCCAACCCATTTACCCTGTTTTCCTGAAATTTTGCGCTTTATCAAGTTCAAAAAAAATACAGAGATTTTTTCGAAAATCAGGCTCCTTAGCGTAAAATAATATAAAATAAGAATTGTGAAAAGCATTGGTTTTATGTGACTCAATGTTTCTCGATGAAAGAATATGGATTTTCGAGTTGAACTGTCACGTTTTGCTGTACACTGTCCTTCATTAATGCCTATCCCCTAAGGATATTTCTAAATTTTAAAGAACGAATGATGTCTTTTGTTTCTTTTGGTTGATGACTTCAATAATCATAGGCATGGACTTACAAAAACATAGGGTGGAATCACATGGATGCGTAAAGCTGCAAGCAGCATGCTGCAAATCGTGAGTGTAAGAGAGACAGCGAATATCATTATTGCTCTCACACTCATGATTTGCAGCATGCTGCTTGCACTACCCATAGGAAACCATATGCTTTTTGAAAATAGAAACTCCCTAGAGGGTAAGGCATTAATGAAGGACAGTGTAGAAGATGGCCATTATTTATTGAACCAGGGCGCGGAAACTTGATCTGCTATGTCTAGTTCATGAGTTGGAGTACAGTAGGGGACATATGTACAGTCCTGGCAAGGTATACTTTAACATTTAGTTACTAGAAAAATTCTGCTATGTGAGTTTCTTTCTATGTAATTTTATTCTATGCACATAAGAAATGTGAAGGCATGGAGTGAAACTACATAAAAAGAAACTCGCAGAGTTTCATGACAAAAGATACTACGGGTTTCAGTGCCATGAAGTATGCGTAAAACATAAGAAATGTGCCGTTCTTTCGAGTTACTAGATTCCCCTAGATCCAAAAGGTTACTAGACAATTTTCTACTTTTCGCATCATTTCTATGTTGTTTTATTCTATGCCTTAACATTTTATCAGAGGCATAGAATAAAAAAACTCTTTAATCGGTAATATCTATGTGATATCCTATAGATGAGAAATTTACTGAATCTTTTTTGACAATTATGAATCGGAATCAAAATCTTTAGGTTAGGTTGTCAAATGAAATAAATTGGAAACTTTCGATTCAATACTTTTTTAAGTGGCTTGAATCGGAAGTTTTCGATTTATTGCATTTGACAACCTAACCTAAAAATATTGATTCCCATTCATAATTGTCAAAAAAGATTCAGTAAATTTCTCCTCAATAGGATATCACATAGATATTACCGATTAAAGACAAACTCAGATTCAAAACAATTGAGAACGTAAATCTTCAATCCGCATTCTTAAAATTTCCGATTCACAAAGAAAATTCATCAATAAGTTTTTTTTTTCTTGGGAACCTCGCAACTTAAGTTTCCGCGCCCTAGTGGAATTAAATGACAGCCATCTTCTACAGCAAAATGTGATTTAAAATTCATTTTCTCACTCGGAGAAACATCGAATCGCAATAAACCAATGATTTTCAGAATGCTTATTTTATATTATTTGCCACTAAAGAGCTGGTTTTTCGCGAGAGAGCCCCCTTTTTTTAAGAAAATTGACACACTGAGCATTGTTAAGAAACGAGAGGTATATGTGACTTAAGTGCATAAATGCCTTGTCCTTTATGGGAATCTAGTAACTTGAAAGAACGGCACATTTCTAATGTTTAACATAATTCATGACACTGAAACCTATAGTTTCTTGCGTCATGAACAACAAAAAATACCTGAAATATGCAGTTATTTTGAGTTACTTGATTCCCCTAGAGGGAAAAGCATTTATCCACTTAAGTGTACAGTCCTGGCAAGGTATGCTTTAACATTAAGTTACTTGAAAAATTCTACTCTGTGAGTTTCTTTCTATGTACTTTTTTTATGCCTATATAAAATGTTAAGGCATGGAGTGAAACTACATAGGAATAATCTCGTAAAGTAGAAATATTCTAGTGACAAAATGTTAAAACATACAGTTCCGGCCATTAATGCCTTCCTTTTTTCCACTAGAAAATTTCTACCCAGCGAGTTTCTTTCTATGTAGTATTATTCTATATCCATATGAAAAAACTCGGTGACTAAAAATTTTCTAGTGGAAAAGAGGAAGGCATTAATGGCCGGGACTGTACCTTGTCAGGACTATACAGTCGGGGACATACACCCAAATGCATAAATGCTGTCCTTCCGGTTTGCAAACTTTTAGGAAAAGTCGTCGTTCTTCTCCTATAATCTAATTAGTTCATGCCATATCCCAAATAGCACGAAATATAGCAGCAATATTGTCGCAATATTGCACGATAATCTTAGCAAAATTGCCTGGCAATGTTGCGGCAATATTAAGATGTCCGCCTTGCCGCAACCTTGCCACAATATTGCCAGGCAGTGTTGCCGTGATGTTGCTGCAATATTGCGGCAATATAGTACAAAATATTTGCAGAGTAAATTTGAGCTAAGTATAATAATTTTTATAATATGCGAATATTTAGCACAATATTGACGCAATATTGCAGCAACCTTGCTTGGTAATATTGCAGCAACATTGCCTGGCAATATTGTGGCAAGGTTGACAGCCAAGGTTGCGACAAGTCGGACATCACAATATTACTGCAATATTGCCGCAACATTACCAGGCAATATTGCCAATATTGCCGTGCAATACGTGCGTATATGTCACAAACTAATAACATTTAAAAGTTACTTTTTTTTCGCTTTAGAGCAACTAAGACAGACTTTGTATCTGTCCTCTTTACTTTAATGAAAAAAACTTACCGGATGTGTAAATGGACCATAATACTTTCTAACTTCTTTATGTTTTAAGTTTTTCATTGTATGTTGGAATTAAGTTTTACAGATAACCTAAAATTCAATTTTATACGAAATATGTTTATGATTTATGTTTTATGATAGTCTCATATGTTAGGCAAGGAGAGAAACATTTTTACGATTTAATAATTCTTATGGCAGTGACATAAGTGTGTCTCCTTTTTACATTTTCATTACATTTTACTATTAAAATTCGTGAAAATGTGAGAGAAAAAGACAAATTTATTCAACATTCATAAGAATAAGGCGTTTATAAACATTACCAGCGTTGGAAGAAACATATTGGAGTAACAGAGATAAAAGACATAATTTTTCGATTTTTGAGTAGATATCAAGTTCAATAAAGATAAAATTCGCGTAAACTTCAATATTTTAATCTATTTAATACCTCAAATGTATATTTAAATCATACCCTCTCACTTCCCCCAATGTTACTTTTACCAGCGCTGGGAGCGTATGTAAGCGACCTAAAGGTGGCTCTACAATAAACGAATTCACAGTCGACATACATGTCAACACATCAAAGACCTTTTCATCTTGAATGATTGAATATTGTTTTAGCGTTGACACTACAAGAGTGCTGTTCGCTCTAAGCTCTCGGAACAGGGTTCGGAACGTACCAAAGAACACAGTGAGGAACACTGGACCTATGCTCCGAACAGCGTTCCGCACCACGTTCCGAACAGTGTGTCAGTGTTCGCAGTTTTATGATAAATAAATTTATTAGTTTTGTCAATATGTTAAAAGCAAATTAAATTTTTTTACTTAATTTAAACATAAATTGATAAAATATACTTCTTTTCATAACGTAAAAGTTTTTAAAGAGAGTTAAAATTAGTTTTCTTTTACAGCTTTATCAACAAACGAATGTTTACTGACTTTAAACAGATTTTTATTACCACTTTTCCAAATTGTTTAAACAAACATTATCCCTGCGATGCGTACAAGTCAAGATACAATGATATAGAATTAAATATACATAACCTAAAAACATACAAATAATTTATATTTTTAGTAAATATAGTATATATTTAAATATTATTAAGTTAACTGTTAACTAAGTATTAATAACTTTATTAAAGTAAAAAATGTCAATAAAGAGAAATACATTTATTATCAATAAACTAATTCTAACTCACTTTAAAAACCTGTGCGTTATGAAAAGAAGTTTATTTTATCAATTTATGTTTAAATTATCATCACTTTTTTATTTGTATTTAACATAGCGACAAAACTAACAAATTTATTCATAACAAAGCTGCGAACACTGACACACTGTTCGGAACGTGATGCGGAACACAGTTCGGAACATAGGTCCAGTGTTCCTCACTGTGTTCTTTGGTACGTTCCGAACCCTGTTCCGAGAGCTAAGAGCGAACAGCACTCTTGTGTTCCTATGTTCCTTCAGATGGCGTATAGGCGCTTCCGTATTACCAGGTGAGTACCTTCTCATCTTGAATAGGAACCCAGTAAAAAAAGATTTATTGAAAGTAGGTGTTTTCCAATTGAAACTGAGGCGAGTTTTAATTGGAAAAGTGTCTATTTATCAATTGAAACAAAAGTTTCAATTGGTAAATGTATTTTTTATGAAAAAGAACAGAAATAAGACTTTAAGGAACATGAAAGTAACTCTCACAACTATTTTCACTAATAACGGTCTCTAGAGAGTTCTTAAAGTTAAGTTATTTGTGAAAAAGTAAATTTCTAAAATTATATGTGATCACGAAGTAGTATAAGGAGCTCCCACTTATGAGTACAATCGAAAAATGTTGATGACGGTTTTTCTTTTCTATTCGTAGTCAGGCTTAGTTAGCAATCGCAGCGCCCCTATAGTGAAAAGATTTTCA
>WNHD01003856.1:0-12048 GCA_011057455.1 Ganaspis sp. Gsp50
CGAAACCCTAAAAACACGATATTTTAAGAAATTAAAGCAGGGTTTCTACAACTATGGAAAACGTAGAATTCTCATGGAATTTCATTATTCCTCATGTAATCCTGTAAATCTCATGGGAATTTATTTAATTTCTTTACTTTATAATGAAAATATTTAAAAACACTTAAAGTACATAAAAATGCTTAAACATATTTAAAAATACCTACTTCAGAATACTGAAAAATAGTTTCAAGTATATGTATTTTGGAATATTTTAAAGACATTTCAAGTTTTCTTAAATATTATGAAGTATTACATAATTAAATATTTTTACATATTTTGAAGTATTCTAAAAGTATTTTGATTTATTGAGAACTATTTGGAAATATTTTAAAGTAGTTTTAAGTATTTTGAAGTAATCCTAAATATCTTTAAGTAATTTTAAGTATTTTGAAGTAATCCTAAATATTTTTAAGTGGTTTTAAGTATTTTGAAGTAATCCTAAATATTTTTAAGTGATTTTAAGTATTTTTAAATATTTTAATGACATTTTAAGTATTTTTAAATATTTTGAGTAGTTTGAAGTAATTTTAAGTATATTTAAATATTTTTAAGTATTTTAAAGTGTATTTAAATATTTTCAAGTATTTTAAAGAAATTTTAAGTATTTTAAAGTAGTCTAAAGTACTTTAATGTAGTTTTATGTATTTTGAAATATTCTGAAGTATTTTGAAGTTTTTTAAAATATCTTAAAGTATATCAAAGTATTTAAAATATTTTGAAACATTGGGAAGCATTTGGAAATAATTAAAAATAATGTTAAGTATTTTGAAGTGGTCCTAAATATTTTAAAGTATCATGGACATTTTTTTATTTTTCTCACAGAAATCATGAAAAACTCATGGAATTTTGTGAAGAAATTTTGTAGAAACCCTTGTTAAGAAAATGTACACTTGAACTAAAAAATATTCTTTTTTAATGCCAGCTAACAGAAGTCGCATCTCGAAAAGTAAAGAAAGAATATTCTTATATTAGCACAATTCTCGAGTGTTCTTGAAAACAGTTTTACCCAATTAAAGAGATCAAAGTGACAGAGAAGCTACTGAAGCAAGCAGCAAATGGCCTCCTTCCGGAAATTCAGCCGCAAATTTAAATTCTGTTTGGACTACCAGGGACGCGCTGAGTTGGAAATTCCATTAGCATTATCGCGCGGAATCTTAACCCCGTCTCTCTGCATATATAGATAAATTTATTCCTCTGCGTTTATTGTTTCAAATTAAAGGCAATATTCAGAAATCAGTCGGACTCAACAAATAATGCGACATAAATTTTGCGCACCTCTATTCATCACAATGAAAAATACACAAAGGAGATAATACAACTTTCACTCGAGTATATATGAATTTAATTTTAAACTCGGAGAGTGCAGTTGGAGGTGTGACATTCGAATCGCAACTTTCATGAATGTGAAATGAATTCTTTCCAATACGAGAAACTTCTCTATCGAAAAGTTTTTTTTCTCTCTCTCTCTTTTTCTCTCTTTCTCTCTATAGAGAGAGGGAGTATAACATTTCTATAGAGAGACAGAGAGAGAGACGTAAAAATACAGAAAAGATAAAAATTTATCTTGAGCAAACATTTGACTGGGGAGAAAAATTATTGTGTCGGCTTGTTTGATAGCACTTGTACACGTTGGATTATATATTGATATTAAACACTTTGAAAACACAAGCAGACTGTGAGTCGCCTCTTGTGGCTTTTAGAAACAGATGACTTTGGTGTATTAGGGAATAATGGATTATTTGTAGTCAATTCATAAATCTTGACAAATAAAATTGTTAGTTGCTTTCTGGGACTGCTGGCTGCGTTTCAAAAGAAGGGAAATTAATTAAAAAGGCTCTTTTTTTCGAATGATGTCACATTGCATTCCTCATCAAAGAGAGACTGCATCTGCTCAGAATCAACAGCATTTCACAGCTGGATATCTTAACGACGCTAACAGTTATCTCTGATGATGCTTTCTGCATCAGGCAACAAAGTGTAAGAAACGATGACATTTAAAAAACGGGAAAGATGTTTTGTCCATCTATTTGTTTACAAACGATGCATCAAAAAAATTTCTACTAAAAATTAGTAGTATAAAAAATAGTAAATTCTTACTTAAAGAAAGTAAATTTTTACTAAAAGAAAGTAAATTCTTACATAAAAGAAAGTAAATTCTTACATAAAAGAAAGAAAATTCTTACATAAAAGAAAGAAAATTCTTAAATAAAAGAAAGTAAATTCTTACTATTTCAATCAGCAAACGATTTTCTGCTATTAAAATAGTAGAAAATTACTAATTCAGATTTAGAGCGTTGGGTTACTTTATAAAGTAAAGAAATTGTAAGATACACAGTCGAATCTATGAATAGTACCTCAGATTTGCAAGTCCATAAAATTTTTTTCGGAAACCATATTTTACTCTTGAGTTACATATATACTAGAAGTATTTGCATGGATTTGTAAATGCAATGAATTGCATTTTCTGGCCAATTGTCAAAAGATCTTTTGAGATCCTGTCCAGCATTTAACATTCTTTTATTTCCCCCTTAATCTTCCTGTGACATAGTTTCTCCGCTGATATTCATTTATCAGTCAATAATCGATCTTTTATTTGTCGAGCTTATCACACGTAAAATAAAAATACGGAATATCATGTATACGGAAATAAAAAGCGCCATTCAAATCTACAAAATCGATTTTATCGAAACAGACAATCGATTGAGAAACAGGGTCATTAATCTTGATTTAACTGCATAGTTGACTGCTAAAATATTTAAATACGCAGATAAGACTTGATTCTTATAAATCCTGACTCTGTCGTAGCCAAAATAATTATAAGAGAACAGTGTCACTCGGATCTAAAGACCAACTTCAAGGCGCCCCAACTTGAACATAAACAATCAAACATATTTGATCAAATATATTTGATTTTTTATAAATATATATTAGTTCTTTATAACTATAGTTATAGAGACTATAAAAAATCGATTGCAATTATCACTCGACTTTTTGCAGATAATTAATTACTGGCCTCTTTTGGCTAATTTGAACATCATTTAAACTTGACTCATGTGCTGCTGATTTCTTCCTAAGAACTGGTTTATCTTTCCCGTTTCAAGAAAACTGTAATTTCACAATTTATAATATATACAGTTTCTTAAGTGAAGAAGTGGCAAGGTAACATTTAAAAGCAAATACAGTATTAAGGGGTCAAATGCAAATTGCTTTTGAAGATCACCATAATGGGCATTTTCACATAGGCTCTCTTTCATTGAAACACTGTGGGAAAGTGCGAAAGAAAAACTCCACGCGTCCTTTTACCTATACGACAAGAGAATTTGCGCTTTCCGTTACAGAAAACACGCCTTTAACACGCACGATGAGACGTCCTACTATTCTACACTTTTTTCCTCGACTTTTTTATCCCTTGGAAAGAGAGATCTCTTGCGATTATGCAGATGACGACCATTAACATTCTTATTACTCCAGATGCACGCCTTGGACATTTGCAAACTAAATTAGATCCGTCCTCTAATATTCTCACTCAAACGTCCCATTTAAGAATGAAATGCCACTCGATAACACTAATCAAGAATAATTGTGTAAAAATGTACTGAAAGAGTGTCTAGTTGGGTTAACTTTTTTCAAATCGAGTAACACATCTTTCTTGTAGCTCTTGGTCATTTCTCTCTTTTAAAAATCTAGTGAAAAAGATTTAGTAAGAGTAGGTTATTGTGTATGAGTCGAAATGGCAACACCTTTTTCTTAGTGGTATATTTCTTTTGTTAGTATCTACTTCAATTTTTGATCAATAGCGATCAATAAACAGCAACCAATAGCAATCAATGAAGATCAAGGTAGGAAACATGTCAGGTATCTGAAAAACAAAATTTTATCTATACATTATAATTGTATGAGAATTAACAAAAGCTCGAAAGTAAATTAGTCTTAGACTTATTTACTATATTTACTAATTTAGATAGTCTGTTATAGCAGACTATCTGGAGAGTATACTCAAAATATGCTTATTAAATGAACCTAAAATTAACCTTCTTCTTTAATACCAGGAATACATCTTGAGTTGAACAATTCCAGAGAAAAGTGACTCATCCTATTAAATGCAGAACGGTCCATACCTCATGTAACCTATGTTAAGTCGCACTCAGATTTGAAATGCACCTGTTATTCGCTACTGATGCGACTGAGCTATTTTCTCGATGAAAAGGGTAAAAAGGAAACTAGCTACGCCACTGGGGAAATAATCCCGACGACAGCTGCCTTGTGTTGATGTTCAAATACCTTCCAAACAAGAATTACATACGTGGAATCTGATATACGTCAGAAAAGCTTTCAGCCATCACGTCTGTGACAAATGTTATCGTACCCAGATTTCTATTAATGTAAAAAGGATATTTAATATTTTTCTATTGCAGTAATTAATTCTGCTTCCATAGGTTCTAGATTATTTAAATACATTTTTTATAGATGTTGATATGAACAAACCCTAAAAGCATATAATAGTAAACGCATGTTCTGACATTAATTTATTTTTGTTGATTACCGTGGTTGACTCAGTTGTCTTTCATATAAGGGGTCCTCTTTACGTTCACTTTAATTTTGATTATAACTTTTGTAATTAATGTATTCGCTTTCTGCGTCAACCAACTGAATTAATGCTATTTTAACAAATATAGTAGAATAATGTAATAAGTAAATTTACATTATATAATAGGGGAAATTTGTAAAAGTGGTCGGAAATTGGGTCCACCACGGTATTAGCATATTATAGTTTAATAAAATTGTTTGATTAAAATGCAAAAAATGATAAAGTTGTAGTGTAATGTTTTAGTGCAAGATTAATAAACCTTTGGAAAAGTTGTGAAAGATTTAAGAACCCTGGCAAACTTTATGTACAGTTGAAGCTATAAATGATGAAAAAGTGCAGAGTTAAATTAATGACGCGATGATCCGAAGGTCGTGATTTATATGGCCTGTAAGCAGAGGTCCTGCTTTCCCTTTCGTTCTATCCCGTGCAGATAGATTCTACACTCTGTGTTGCATATTTTCAACTGCCCTTTAAAAACACGTCACGACAGGTTCATCTCCTGTGCCAACCTGAGAAAACAGGATGTGCAAGATGTACGGCTAGATTCGTATTGTCCCGTTTAGTTTCCTCTGGACCTTCAAAAAGTCAACATTAACCTCTTTCGGCAAGTCCTTATGTGTTTCGAAAGTGTTTTCGTAATTTTAATGTGTTTGGATTATTATGGGAAATAATCTCACTGTCGAGGTATTTATTTATTTCATTAAGAATTTATTTATTTACTTGAAAATTGAAATTGAAATTGCACGCTTCGAAATGTCACTTTAGGGATTATAAATCTGGACTTGACTCTAAACTGCTTTAAATCTGCTTTACTCAATTTTTATAATAATAAGGATCCACGTTACATGATTTTTTCTGCATTAAGAATCCTGATGATTCCATTAATAGCAGACTTAGAGATAGGAAAGCTATTGTTACAATTATACACAGGGATCACGGTTCGTTCCCTTTTTTTACCTAATCCCCTTTTTTCCCCTTATTTTCCCCGTTTCTTAAGAATATTTCCTAAAACACCTAAAATCAAGTATTTTTTCCCCTTTTCCCCTATTTTTTAATAAGTTTTCATTTATAATTTTTCACAAATAATACTTCAGACTACTTCAAAATACTGCCAATATTTTAAACTACTTTAAAATATTCCAAAATACTTTAAATTACCTTAAAACTATTTAGAGTACTTTAAAATACCTCAAAATATTTAAAAATACTTAAAATTGCTTTAATATAGTTCAAACTACTTCAAAATTCTCTAAAATTTTTAAAATTACTTACAATTACATTACAATATTTCTAAATACTTCCCAATACTTTAAAGAATTTAAAAATACTTAAAATGTCTCTTAAATGTTTCAAAATACTTAAAAGTACTTTAAAACATTACAGAATTTTTCAAAATACTTAAAATTACAGAATGTTCCAAAATACTTAAAACTACTTTAAACTATTCCAAAATACTTCAAATTACCTTAAAATACTTCAAAATACATCAAAATATTATATATACTTATTATTAATTACTTTAAAATATTTCAAAATACTAAAAGACTTCAAAATATTTAAAAACACTTCAAAATAAGTAAATATTCTTAAAATTAGTTTACAAGTAGTTTAAAATACTTTAAAATACTTTACATGACTTTAAAAGAAATCAAAATATTTTTTGTATTTAAAGAGACTTCAAAGTAGGATTGGCCATTTTAAATTGAATAATGTCTTAAGAGTTAAAAATTTTCTAAAAACATTAGTATTTGAAGTATAGAATTTTCTAAAAATATTTTAAAATTATTTAAACTGCTTCAGAGTACTTTAAAATACTTAAAAATATTTTTTTTGCTTAGGGAGTATTTGGGGAAAATCAGCATACAGATCCCTCGGGAGCGAATCCGAGGGTATGTGGGGTTGGTAAACAAAAGTATAAACAAAAATAAACCGGCGAACTACTATCGGCCCGACCCACTAAAAACCCAGTAACCCTTATGTTTGGAGCCCTAATCCACCACTTAATAAAAAATGCATATTTCAAAAGCCTTGAAAATCTTTTTAAAAAATTTACATTCACTTTAAAATGTTTACAAACACTTTCCAATACTTCAAGATATTTTAAAATACTTAAAATTACTTTAAAATATTTCCAAATACTTCCCATCAATTCAAAATATTTTCAAATACTTCAAAATATCCAAAAATACTTGAAAGTTTTTAAAATATTTCTGTATACTTAAAACTTCTTTAAAATGTTTCAGACTACTTCAAAATACTTACAATTACTTTAAATTACTTCAAAATATTTTTGAAAAAATGTGAACAATTGAAATGGTTTTAAAATTAAAAATAATTACCTTTAGTAATTTAAATTCTGTATAAAATTATTTTTGTAATAAACATGAAGTCACTTTATTGTAGAGTAGTGTTGATAAAGAAACAAATTTTTAATTTATGTTGAAAAATGAAGAAAAATGGAAAACCTGTTGTCACAATTCACGTGAAAAAAATTGAACAAACGAAAATACTTTAAAAATACGAGAGCTTTTCTGAAAAAAATGAATTTTTGTGAAAATAAGTTTTTAAATATTTCAAAGTTATCCTTTTTTCTTTTGTCTAAAATCCCCTTTTTATGGAAGAAAATGCTCTTTTTTAAAATTAGAAATCCCCTTTTGCACCTAAAATTGATCAAAAAACGACCGTGATTAATTACACCGCACCGTACTTGTAAATTGCAAACATAATTATTTATTATTAGAGGTGCGAGACTATGGAATAAATTAGCACCAAATATTAGAGATGCAACTAGTTAAATGGCATTTAAAAGATTTTTTGACTTTTTCTTTAGAAATAATAACCCAATGTTTGAGTTGAATTTTCTTAAGTAACTTTTAAAATTGTTATTTTTAGCAGTAGTTCCTTTGGCGAAAATCTTCTGCATTGAAAAATGAATCGATTGAGCTATATAAAGTATATATTATACAAAAAATTGATAGAGTTAATAACAATTAAATCTATGAGGAAGCAAAATGTTAGATTAAATAAATGAAGATAATTTTCCACTAGTTTATTTCTCTATTCTCGATCAACTTTGAATATTTCAATAAACAAACTCTAAACTCGATTGTCATTTTTTATTTGGAAATGCAGAATGATTTTAGTGTTTTGGATGAATTTAAAATTCTTTTAAATTACTGTAAAAATTTGCATAAAGTAACGTTTTTCGAAATCAGGTCGCAACGATTTTGTGCACCATAAAATGGAATCACCCAATGAAGAACCGAATACAAACAAATTTTCACAAACTCCGAAACGTTTTACAAACAACTTCGTATACTGTCACATTACAATTTTTATGAGTTTGACACACATTTGTACAATCAATCATACACGCGTTTAATCCATATAATATAATAAAAGATAAGGAAAACGTATATAAAGCTCATATATATAAAGAAACGTCTTTTAGGGAATCCACTTTTGAAGGATTAAATAGAATCAAAATATGAATGAAGATTTTTTCCGATTTTGGTGAGGGTGGTCTTGTGGAATTTAGTGCTTTTCATCTTCCTCAAATGCGGGTCTTGAGTTACATAAGGAAACGAGGCACTTTAAGGTGAGAGGATCGACAAAGAAATAGCGGGGGTGCCCGATCTCGTGGTACCCTTCACGAAGGAAAAGAAGGCAGTTAAAAATGTCTAACTGGATGAGTCAGAATCAAGCAAGCCGACAAAGATGTCATCTGGTTTCTTCTCTTTTCTATGTCACTCTGTCCATCGGTCTTTTTCATTTCTTCCTTCTCCGGTCCCTCAGCTTTCTTCTTTCCTCCTGAGCCTTCCTTTGCGCCCCTCAAGCCAAGGGCCCACATTCCAATCCAATTGCTCCGAGAAATGTCAGTGTCTGCTTGCAATTTATACAAATATTTTCTACAATTGAATTCAGATAATTGGCTCAAATTCATTTCAATTTGGCTCAAATTACTCCACATTTGGCTTAAATTGGTTTAAATTCGGCTCAAATTAATTTAAACTTTTTATTCCTTTATATTGTAAATTGTGGTATTTTAATTCTTGAAAATTTACATTTTAAACTCATCTTTCATTTAAAAGAAGAAAATCTATGAAGACGGAATCAGAACCGAAAATATATTTTAATGTATGTCCGCGCACATTCTACAATTGTTCAAAAATGTCTAGAGCCTCTAATTTTTAACCTGGTTGAAGTCCACAACGTTTTATCAACAAAAAAATGTTTCTTAAGAATTAATCATCACAAAAATTATATTCCTTGGACATTTTATACCTTCATATGTACACTCGAAGTGAGTTTTATAGTTTTTTAAAATATATATATAATATCCGAAGAATATAATTTTAATAGATAATTTTAAAAAATTAAAAAATTTTCGTTGATAAAACGTTGTGGATTTCAGTCTGGTTAATTTTTAAGTGAATTAAAAGTCTTTTTTAAACAAAAGCTTAATACTTTTTTATTCTCCTTGGCTGTCGATTTGCAAACGAAAATGTTTATAATTGTTATTAAAGAATAAAGAAAAGAAGTAATTTCTTTTATTCATTAACTTTAAAGATTAATAAGAATTACAGAAATGTTTCTATTGAAAATCGGTAATATTTGGTAATATTTTATATGTAGGTTAATTTGTTAATATAGGTATATTGTTTGTAAAACAAAACAATTTGTCAGTAATGTAAATAAACTGTGAAGGGAATTCAACAGGATGCAAAGTAAATTCTAAAATAGACGCACACTTGACTCCAATAATGATAAATCACTCAAAATAAACGGCTTAAAATTGACAATTTAAAGGTCATTATTTACAAAGAGCCTTCTCACACACACACTGGGTGCCTTTTTGTACTAATTCTCTTTTCCACATCTCTTTGCCGGCAAAATAAAGGTCTGATGCTAACATTATTAGAAGTTGTGCACTAAAGCAAATGTGCGTTATATGCGCGAATCGTATATCGCGTATGAAGATCGTTACGCGTCGTGGAATGACTCGTCTCATATGAAAAAAAACTTGCATGAAAACCAACGTGGCCAGCTCGTTGACCTTCTTACTCTCAGTTCAATCTATCCTTTACTGCTTGCACTTTATTCTTCATTCGGAAGTAATTTTTAACAATTATAATATACCTAATATGACAAAAACAAGAATAAGCATTTCCAATATTTACGTTTTAAATAACATCAGTCTTTATTTCTGTTGTTAGAATAATAAAAAATAATGACTGCAACATTGGCACAACATTGCCACAACCTTTATAATTGCAAATATTATTTTAGAATTTAAAAATAGATTTTAAAAGTGCGTTACATTTTTAATTACACAAGTATCTCTTGTAACAGAAAGTGAGCATTAATTATTATCCTTGTACAGATAAAGTGCAAATAGCACACTATTAATTAATAATCGCTTCTGGTAGTTGGGCTTAATTGACACCTTCCAGTAGTCGAGTTTTTTGTATTTTTAATCAGCAATTTAATCTCGCCTGAAAATCACAGTAGTAAAGAAGACACTGCCGTGAGAAATTTTATAGAGTCCGGACATGTACTCCTGCCTGCTGCAAAAGCAATTTAAATGCGCGTAACGATTTAATTTTCCCATGTGCTGGCAATTTTCTAATTTGTATTCTCGGTATTCACGGGAACCACGAGCAAATGAAAGAATGAAAAAAAGTCCAGGGGAAAAAAACTCGTCTCAATATGGCAAAAATAAAAATTACACCAACAAATAAAGAATAATTACAAATACCAAGAATCTTAATTTCAAATGAGCGAAATTTTCACCGCTCGAATATAATAAAAGCATTTGTTCTTTTCAGCATTTGATTGTTGAAAAATTCACTTTTAAACAGTGCTCTAAACAAAGCAAAATTATTTTAAAAACGAGTTTATTTTTATTCTTGTCATTATTGTTGTATACATTATTTCTATTGTTATTATTATTATTATTATTATTATTATTATTATTATTATTTCTATTTTTACCATTAATGAGACTTTTGCCATATACATATATTTGTAAAATTAACTTATTTCTACAATAAAGAATCGAGTTTATTGTGAGGAGAGCTTAAGGTCGCGTGCGACTTTTGCGCGGCGCGCAGGCGCAGAATGAAGGTAACCTCTCCTTTCTTAGAGTTTTTTTCTAATCACTTAATAGCTGCGAATGAAGAGGCAAGAGACATCGAACTCACACAGCAAAACTGGAATCCTTGTTCACTTCTAGTTTTCTCTGTATGGAATACAAATACGTGTCGTTAAAATACACACTGACACACACATATGTGATCCAAGTATACATATGGTGTGAGTGTAGAAACTATGTGTTTACACGCCAATATAGTATTGGAGATGAAGAAACGATTCTTGCAAAAGTGACCGCAGTCCCCTTTATAGTGGCTCACAGGATTCCCCCCTATTCTTCAGACCCCTTATCTTCTCTTCATATTTTCCCCTCGCTTCCTCTTTTCCTCTTAGAATCCAACAAGTCCAACAGAAAAATACTATAGACAATTGGTAACTTGGTTTCGTTTCTTTATGTTTCTACAAAATAAAAAACTAGGCTTCAAGTTGTACATCTTAAACCTGATAAAAAGTATTACAAAATACATTATAGGAGTAAATATATATTAGTACATATGTTTTGTACAATTATTTAAATGTGCACGGAAAAAACTAAGTTAGCTGCTACAGCTAAAAAAATTAGTTGCTAATATTGAAGAAGTGTTGTTTTAACTGGAATATCTGTGTTAAAAGAAGCTGCATAATTTCGTATCCTTCTGGTGTTATTTGGGTTTGCTGCTCGATTGCTGGTGTTGTTTTAACAAGCAGGTCGATCAAAAATATTGACATAATCAGGAAGATGTTCAAAACAACAGCGAAGAAGAATTTGTGCAGGATCCCAAATTGTGACTTTATGCAGGCTTTTATCCGTGTCAACGTTACATTTCCAAAATTATACCACAAAAGAATTTGTACAGAATTCAAATGATGGCTTATATGCAAGCTGTTATCAGCGACAGTATTAAATTTCACCGATTTTCTGCTTCTTTCACGTTTTGAACCCAAGTCCACTAATCCATTTCTAAAACAACACGCATCAGGTGGAGATATTTATATTAAAATGTACAATATGCTTATTGGAATTTCTTAAATATTTTCTTTGCAGTGCACGGAGAAAAAACGCAAATAAAATGAACCTAAAACTTAGGTAAACTAGTGGAAAATTATGTTCATTTATGAACATTTGGCTTCCTCATAGATTCAATTGTTATTAACTCTATTAATTTTTTGTAAAATATATACTTTACACACTGAGAAAAATAATTTCTTGTTTTAAACTTACACATAAGTTTGGAGGTTTTTGTTTGTTTGAAAAATATTTATAAGCTTAATTTAAAAATATTACT
>WNHD01003857.1:0-14429 GCA_011057455.1 Ganaspis sp. Gsp50
ATTTTGAAAAAAAAATTGAAAGTAAAAACGACCAACTTCAGGTGTGGACAGAATGAAAGAATGAATGAATGAATTGTCGATTATTATATATAATTATTATTCTTGTATTATTATTATTACTATTATTATTATTATTATTATTATCATTATTATTATTATTATTATTATTTTTAAGCATGTTGTAGTTCTTTCAACCCTTTTTATTTTTTATTTTATTTTATTCCTTTGCCACCGGACAAAAAATAAATTCAAAATCGAATTTAAAGTAAAAAAAACTTTTTTTTTATGAGAAATAACATTTTTGACAAAGTGAATTTAAAAATACGTAAAATAAAAATCGCACTCAAAAAATGTGAATTTCTTGTAAATCAGCGTCAAATAAGGTAAGATGGGTTATTGTATAAAGTATTTCTTAAAAATGTATTTTTATTTTTCATTGTTCGTTTGTTCCGAGGACAAAAGTCGATAAAGCAGCAGGATATTGACCTACTTCGAGTGCCAATAGATAAAGAGTGAAAATGTCAATAACAAAACGATTATTTGGAAATGAATCGTCTAAAAATATAAATACAAAAAAAAAGTGAATTCCTGATAACGAACTTCTTTCTTGATGAAAACTGATTTCTTTTCATTTCCCTTTGCATTCTTTAACCATACTAGAATCCCCGTGGTGTCAATTTTTTTACTCCAAAGTGTCACTATTCAAAAAATCCTTACAATTTTCAAGAAGTAAAAAATAAATTACAAACTAAAATTAATTTTAAAAGTGAACTATTTCTTCGATTTTCGTCACCAAAGTGTAAGAAAAAATCTTAAGATTTAAAAGTTGAAGATTAAAAACTGGAGAGTTGAATTTAGAGTTAAATTTAGAGAGTTGAATTTAAAGAGTTGAATTTAAAGAGCACTGAGAAAAAAGAATTCGTGAAACAAGAATAAAAATATACTTACAACTTATTCTTGTTTCAAGAATATTTTCGATTCGCTATAAGAATTTTTATGCCAATCTAAGAATAAAGTAGATTAGATCCAATGCATTTTTGCATTGAATCAAGAAAACTTTTCTCTCAGTGAGTTGAATTTAAAGAGTTGAATTTAGAGAATTAAATTTTGTAACATCGCACAGATTTGATTTTTTCAAAAAAACAAAATCGTGTTTCTAACCCTGAAAATTAATTTCAAGAGTTTTGAAACCAGTAATCGAAACTTAGAGTTTACTTTAAGAAAACTGAATATTAAATAATAAAAAGAAGATAACAAGATATAAAATTAAAAAGAAGATAAAAAGATAAAAAGATACAAAAATAAAAAGAAGATAAAAGGATATAAAATTAAAAAGAAGATAAAAAGATACAAAAATAAAAAGAAGATAAAAGGATATAAAATTAAAAAGAAGATAAAAAGATACAAAAATAAAAAGTCAATTTTCGAAATAATTGTTAGAACAACCAAAACCACGATGCAAATTGAAGAGAATTTAATATTTAAAAAATAAAAGCATAAAAGCTTTACAAATATTTGTTCGAAATAAATCACTGTTTATTTTAAAGTCATACATTGCATTCAACAAATTGCTAATTCATTCAAAAATATTTACTTTTGTTTGTCCTTAACAGACACCATTTAAAAAAGTTCGCACAAGTTAATTTTTTTATTGCTGCTTTAATTTTTAGTTTATCAACTAAATGACAATTGAACTGTTTTTACTATTCTGTCGACAAATTGTTAATTTGCTTGTATAATTGGTATAAATATGTGACGCCTCGCGAAGAAAGGTGCCTTAGCATCAAACGAAATTAGGTTATGTTTGGTAGTAGTTTTAACTTGATTAAAGCTTTATTTTTAATTATCTGCCGACAGAAACAGTTTCTTTCGATGTTTGATGCTAAGGTACCTTTCTTCGCGACGCGTCACATATTTAATAAAGATTTTTTATCATTAAATTAAAATTGTCGGATTGTCCCGTTAATAAAATAAAATAAAAACAAAAAATAAAAAAAAATTATAATCAAATATAAATTTATAATCAAATACAAATTTACAATCAAATACAAAATAATCAAATAACATTTATAATCAAATACAAATTTATAATCAAATAACATTTATAATCAAATACAAATTTATAATCATTAAATAAACATTTATATTAATTAAATGAAATGATTATAGAATAAATTTTATGACACTGAAGTTTGCAATGTTTTTACGACGCCGAAGTTCACAACCTTTTTTTTCGTTTACGGAAAATAAAAAACAAATTCACAAATTGCAAAAGTTTCCTTATTTTCCGTAAAAGAGAAAACGTTGTGAACTCCAACGTCGTTAAATTTCGACTTTTGAATAAAAATGATATTGAAGTTTGCAACGTTTTTTTCGTTTATAAAAAACTAAAAAGCAAATTTTTGTTTATTTAATTATTTTTCTATTATTTATTTATCATTTTTGATCAAAAACAGATAAAATTGTTTTGTCATTTTTCAAAAAAGAAAAAAAAACGTTTCGAACTTCAGTGGCGTGAATAAAAATGAATAGCAATAGAAATGTATTGTATAATTTGTATTATTTGTATTATACAATATTATAATTACATGTATTATGTAATATTATAATTACTTGCATTATACAATATAAAAACTATTTGTATAATTACAAAAAATGTACATGAAATTAAATTTATAACCTACTGTTGTAATAAATATAAAAATAGAAAATCGAAAATTGTCACGATTACAATGCTTCCTCTATAAGGAAGCAATATAAAAATGTAAAAATATAAAAAAAGTAGAAATATAAAAAAATGTAACAATATAAAAAAAAAAAATAAAACTACAAGCAATATTAAAATTTGTTATTCCTCTTGGAATATTGTCTCAGAACAGTGAGAGTATTTTGAGTTAAAATGAAGAGTTAAAGTGACATTATGTTTAATGGTAATTATTGCAATTGCTGGATGGGATCTTGAAAGTCCCAAGCCTAAGATTAATGAACTTTTCCGAGTAACTGCTGTCGATGGATTCATAGAAGCCGACACTGCGCGAGTATGCCAGAAAACAGTCAAAGATGAAAAAGCGCAGGCTTCACAGAGAAGCTTCAATTAAATATTTATTTCATGCAGTCGACAAAAAGAAGGGATTGCAACTTTTCTAAGATGGCTAATTACAGATAATGATAAACACGAAATGCAAGATAATATGCAAATAAAGTTCCGAACGTTCAAATCAACGAAATATTTGTATTCTATTTTTAACATAAAATAATTATGATATTTGCAACCTTTTTTTCGTCTACGAAAAGTCGAAATGCAAATTTTTGTTTATTCGCTATTCTATAGTATTTATTTACCAACTTTGTTAAATTAAAGGATTTTTCTTCTTCTTTTCTCTTAAAGGGTTTCTAGCCCGTATATTGACATTTTGTTGACATTATTAGAATTATTGTATTCAGAATAATTTATTGATGAAACTTAATAAATTAAAAATATATTTCTAACCTTTATAAATCTATAATTTTATTATATAGTATAAATTTCAATTACATTTTATTTCCAATAAACAAATTTAAATAAATTTAATATAATAAATTTTTCTAATTATAATATTCAACTCAATTACTCGTATGTATGTTTTTTTTCTCAAATAAACGTACTTCAAATTAAAAAGATGACGCAAAAACATTGAAAGATTGATTTCATTAATAGAATCATTAAAAGTAGCGAACAAATATTTTAAAAACTCAAAAACAACAAAAAATTATTTTTTAATTTTCGTAAATAAACAAAGAAACGTCGCAAACTTCAGCGTAATTAATAATTCATCAAAAATATACTTTGCAAACATTGACACGTGATGTAAAAAAATCGGACAAATTTAACACCTTATTATTTATGAGAATATAATAGCAAACATTTTTTAAATAATAAATAAACATAAATTCTGAACGAAACTTTTGTTTACAAATATTTTTTAAAAATTAACTTTTATGACAAAAAATGGACAACTTCTTAATTAGAGAATTTTTACTCACGAATTAATTTCTATGTTATTATTATTTAAAAATCGTTGCTCTTTGTTTAAAATAAAAGTACATTTTTGAAAAATTAAAAAAGACAAAAAAACAGTTCATTCAAAGCAATGTTAAGAACTTGGTAACATAAAAATGGTAGTAATACTCGAAACGAAAAAAAGAGGAGTGAAAAATAAAAACAAATAGATTATTATTATTATTATTATTAAACAAATAAACACTACTATTATTATTATTATTATTATAATTATTATTATTATCATTATTATTAAAAAGTATATTCCAAAATTATACGGGTGAAAAAAAGAACAAAAAACAAAAAAAGGCAATTTAAATAATGTATTTTTTAATAATAAAAGTAATAATAATAATAATAATAATAATAATAATAATAATAAAATAATTTGTATAAAACGAGTAATTCTAATTAAAGTCGGCTACGGACGCAAGTTAGGGGCGGGATGGGAACTTATAGAAAAGAACTGTGGGGTCTATATGTTAAAAAACCCGAAAGGGTATATACATAGAGGGATAATAAAATAAATAATTTGAATACCTAAATAAAAATAAATAAATAAAATAAACAAAATAAAATAAACAAAAGAAATAAAATAAACAAAATGAATAAAATAAATAAAATAAGCAAAAGAAATAAAATAAACAAAAGAAATAAAATAAACAAAATCAATAAAATAAATAAAATAAACAAAATCAATAAAATAAATAAAGTAAAATAAATAAATAAAATAAATAATAAACAATTTAATAAAAAAAGTACGAATTAATTTGAGAATCGGATCAAAAGGAGGGAAATTAGAATACCCTGTGCTGGTCAATCGACGACCTCTTCTTTTAACGTCACGGTTCACTTGCGCCATTTGGCATAAAAAAAGTAGAGTCGGAAATAAAAACAGGAAAAAAGGAGAAGCCGGACACGACAGACAGTCGCACTTTTAGCAATTCACTTGCACGTGGACGTGTCTCAGGGAAGCTGGATGTCACCAAAGTAAAAACATCCTTGGACAGAGAAGTTAAATGGAGCAAGAAGAGTTTAAAAAAAAAAGAAGTTTAAAAAGTATTTCAAAAAGAAGTTAAAAGAGTATGTCAAAAAGAAGTAAAAAAATCAGGTCCAGAACAAAATCTCCGGGAAGAGAAAACTTTTTACGATCCTTCATCTTTCATTTATCCTAAGTCTCAATTTATCGGAAGTCATTCAACGTCTATTTCCACCAATCCCTTCATATTCATCAGACTATATAAATGCCTTGAGAAAGAAAAAAAAGAACCAGTTAACATCTGCGAAGATAAAGAATTGCATAACAGAGCAAGAATAACGACAATATGACACTAAATTGTCACAATAAAGTGTATTGTTTTTCCTAGCATCTTTAATGCTGTGATTGATGGCGAAAAAAATTGAACGCGCGTGGTAAAAAATAAAAAATAATTAGTAAACAAGTCCTCAAAATGTCTGCAGAAATTAATTGAAACTAAAGAAAATTGCTAGAAAATAAAAAATGGAATTTTAGCAATTCATACTGCTTTCGCCAATAAAATAATAATAATAATAATAATAATAATAATAATATATAATAACATTAATAACATTAATAATCATTTTATTACTGTGGGAAGATTTTGTGCGAATAAACTAACAAAAAAATAATTAATTAATTTAATTGTAAACTTGCAAGTACAATTATTGTAAAATTGCAATTATAAATTTTGTTTTTCTTGCAATTTGAAAGTAAAGCATGAAGAGCATTTTTTTAAAGAAAATTTTATGCATTTTACTTTTTATTTTTTATTTAATAAGAAATTTGAAAATGTTTTCGACTTGTAAAAAAGAATAAGAAGCAAAGCAATTGAGATGTAAAATAACAAATGCAAAAAATACGTGAGAACGACTTATTTTGTTTCAAGAGGTGGATAAAAACAGTAGTGCTCTTTTAGGGATTGAAAGTTTAAAAGAATTTCTTTCAAACGATATTTAGTGTTTTAAATGAATGACGTTCATACAGGAAAGAACGGTATAGGGTGAACTACACATTTCTATTGTTTTATTTTCTTGGTTAAAAATAACTTTCGGGGAAAGTTGCATTCCTTCAAACAAACTATGGAAAGTTGAAGAGTACCGGTTAAAGGGATAATTTAATCAATTTAAACAAAACTATTTCAATTTTTTTAGATATTAAATTTCATTTCAAGCTCATTAATTATAAATTATTAAATTATTAATTATTAAATTAATACCGTAATTAATAATTTTGAATTCAAAGAATTGGAAAAAAATATTTGAAATTAAATTTAATAAATATATTTTACATTAAATAAATTATATTTTAAAAGATCCATTTTTATGCTTTTCAAACGAAATTATTCAATTTGTTGTTTACTTTGTTTGTTTTAATAAATTATCACAATTTTTGTTTACTTTGTTTTAATAAATTATCACAATTTTTACTAATTTTTAAAAGTTCATTCGCTTTAAAAGAATCTCATCATTTTTTTTAAAAAAAAATTTGTATTAAAGAATTAATAATACAAATTTTATTTTATAAAATAATCTTCGAATAAAAAAAGTTTTTTAAAAGTGCATTTAATCCATTCATTTTATTTAAATTCAAAATTAACAATATTATAAAAATTGTTAGGTACAATTATTTATAAAAACAAAACAATTCCTCTATAAAGAAGCGATTGGATAAAAATTACAATCGTTGAAAAAAAGGGATTGTTGGATAAAAAAATCCAATTATTGGACAAAAATTGCGATTATTGCATATAAAAGACAATTATATTATTGTATAAATATCCTTTGGTAATTTGTTTTGGCTTCTTAAGAACAAGTACAATGTTAAATAACCATTTTTTAACAAAAAATTCCAAACAAAATAACGTTTTTCAAATCGTGTAATTAATTTTTGTAATATTTTGTAATATTTTGTGATATTTTGTGACATTTTGTAATAATTTGTAATATTTTGTAGTATTTTATTTACCTTTAATTGATTAAAGGTAAAGGTTGTTCAAATTAATTTAAATTGCACTCTGTTTATTTTAAAAAACACTTTTTAGTTTGAGGTTATGTTCATGCATTGAAATTCGACAGTAAGAAACTTTAATCATTAATTCAAAAACGAGTAGAATAAAATTAACCAAGACATCAAATGTAAATCAAAAGTTGTGAATGACTTTTTCCTTTTCTGCATATTTGAGTTACATTTGCAATTAATTTAAATGTCAAAATTCCGATGAACGACATTCGTTATCTGGATTTTCAGAAAAAAAAAACGTTATCTAAAATGAAATTTAAAGAATAATTAATCAACTCCTTTTCGATTTTCCTTAATTTAAGATATAAAATTGTTTTTTTTTTCATTTCAGTAAATTTGTCATTTTAAACTCTTGTTTTCCAGGAAAATGTCAATGTTAGTTTATGAGATTAAAATTTGTAATTGCATTTTCTAACGTTGATGTTTTTCGCTTCTTTGAATCACAAAGTCATTATTTGCATCAACAGGAAAAAACATTTTCCTGTTTCCAAATATGTGTGCTGCAGAGAGTTAATTATTACAGCTAATTATACTTTTTAGCTGTAGAAATATTAGGAAATCTTTTGCAACACGATGTGGCATCGACAATTTATTCGAGATTTATTATAAAATCATTAAAGCTTAAATTAGAAGGGTTATAAAAGCAACATTTAATAATATTAAATATATACATGTATACATAATATTAAATATATAAATATTTAATTTATGCACTACAAAAATATTGTTGTGTAATTTTCATTACATTTTGTTGAAATGAAACAAGTTGTTTCAAAGAAAAGTCAAAAATAAAACAGCTTCTTTTTATTCAGAATTCTTATATGAACTTGCAACTTGTGAAGTTTCAAACACTTTTTATATTCTGTTATGTAAGTTATTTATGAAAGTATTTGAATGGCTACATGTTTTGTCGAACATTCGGAATTTCATGAATTTTTTTCGGAAACATTTTGTGGAACAAAAAACTTGTAATACACAATTTTCTCTTTTTATAATTAAAAAAAAAGAGCAAGTATAGCGTTTATATAATCATTTTAGAAGAGAATAGAAATTAAATTTTCTTATCTTAAACTTTTTTCTCCACGATTGTCTTAGAAAGACACAAAAAAAGTGTTGAATAATAAAATTTGTTGATCAAAAGAAACAAATATTCGTTTTTAACCAAGAAATTAAAAAAAGTAGTTTATAAGTTTTATCAGTTTATAAATTTAAGAATTGTTAAATAAGAACTGTTAAATAAGAATTTTTAAATAAGAATTTTTAAATAAGAATTTTTGAATAAAAACTGTTAAATAAGAATTATTAAATAAGAATTTTTAAATAAAAACTTTTAAATAAGAATTATTAAATAAGAATTTTTAAATAAGAACTGTTAAATAAGAATTATTCAATAAGAACTGTTAAATAAGAATTATTAAATAAGAATTGTTACATTTTCAAATTATTGGAAAATGAATGAAATTAAAAATATTAATGAATTTAAACACGATTGTCAAAATTGAAAATTAACCTCAAAAGGACAAAAACATCTCTATTATTTTTACGAACGTTATTTTTATGTAAACTTTGTGACAGTAGCGTGTGTTTTGCACTAAAAGTGTTAAACATTTAGACTGATATGAATGACTGTGCAGGAAATAGACACAAAAACGATTATGCACTCGATTTACAAAATGCATTAGATTAATGAAGGCAACTCCTTCCCTCCTAACACCAGGAAAAAGCTACAAAATGTCTTTTAACATTTGACTTACGAGGATGAATTGAATGACAATGGTAGTGAAATGAAATTGTCGACCTACGTCTGTTGACAATGTTAAACAAAGATGATGAGCTGACAAAAGGATTGGAATTAAATCAGAGCATTGGGGATTAGAAACAAAAGACATTGAATCGACCCAAGTTGGTCGGTAAGGAAGATTTGACAGGTGATGATTGTTGGAAGAAGCAGGATTGTTGAACTGAGAGAAACAGGCGTCTAGGCGCGCAAAGTTCGAACTGGAGTGAAATAATTTAAATTCTTTTTATAGATTAGTCACGCTATTAAATGCGTGATTTTAAACGTAGAGGTTATGAAATTTTTGAAGGTACTCACTGCTTATTTTCATACCACCCACAGGGGGATTCGGAGGTGGCCTGTTCCCCTCGGCGAAGGAGGTGGTCCTCGGTCGCCCGCTCATCGTGATTTTATCCTCCTCCTGCCTCCACCAGGCACTTTCGGCCTTCTTGATATCCGGCTTGTCACTTGTTTTTTACACCGGTTCGCACTCCACACGATTATTCGCGCTGGAAATTTTGACACGCACGTACGCGTGGATATTCCTTGTACCTCGTTACCACCTCGGACATCAATGACAGCACGATATTCACATCGCGCGTACGCCCCGTGTTCCGTTATTCCGTCGCGCCACTGGAACAAGAACAATCCGTCCTAGAGCAAACAAGCACTGTTGACACTTTTCTTTAAGGAAAACTTGACTTTCACGAGTACTGCAAGTCTCTCAAGACTGGAAAATTCTTCCTGGGGAGGGTCGACGCAGAGCACAGCGGTTCCTAATAACCTGGAGGGGTGCACCGCGAGGGGAGCAGGGTCTACGTTTTTGGATTGGTTCGTAAAGCAAGCACGTCTGCTATATAGTACAGTCGACGATCTTTCTATCTCTTTCTCTCTCGGATTCACTCCCTATCCCACTTTCTTCCTCCTTGTTCCGCTCCCTCTTTCTCACTCTAGCCTGGGTTGGGTTTCTTTGGGGCGACGTCGCCGCTTCCACAGGGCTCCGATCACGTAAAATCGTACAACTAATTGAAATTTAAAAGGAATTTAACTCTTTTTCACAGTCTACGTTTATGCAAATCACGTTGAAACTGCTCGGCGCGGTCTCTACAAGGATCCCATCTACTCCTCCATGAATCTTTGGTTCCGTTCGGGTTCCGCTTCCTTTTGGCACACCTCGGTGCACTTGGATTTTTTCACCTGACTTTCAGTCCTTTTTGTTTCTTTCGATTAGCCGCGTTAACAAACAGGGCTTACGTATACCATTTTTACGCAGAGGCGACAGACGAGAAATGCAACGCTCGACAAGAACACGGTTCACGTACGTGGACGTGAACGTCGACTCCGAAGTTGTCGTCTTCTGGATATTGACGTACTACCGGAAACACTGTTCACATTTGCGAACGCGATAATTTGCGTTCTAAAGAAGCACGCGAGGTCAATGCGGAAACATCCTCAAGAGTACACGGGAACACCACACCAATCACGGATTTTTCGAAGACTCCCCAGACATTGACCCGTTCGGGGAAGATCGGAACAGTCGAGCGTCAGCGAAATTGTCCGAGTGTGACGTCAACTCGAAGCAAAGAGTAGAAGTCAGGGTATTGTCACTGTAGACAAAAATTTTCATTCTTATGATGTTCATTTATCTAACGTATGTTGCGTAATAAATGTAAAGTCTTTTCTTTTCCGATTGGTCATTTATTCAGATATTTGAAATCCCCGCCGTGGAAGTAGCTCCCTCGCATTTTGTAATATTTTTAAGGTGCGGTCACAGCTTTATCAGCATGCAGCTTGCAGTGGAGTTCACAGTTTAATCACACGAGAAAATAATTTTATCTTTTTTATCAGCAATGAGATAATGGGATTGAAATTATTTTGCATTTTAAAGTAATAATGCCATCCATTGTAGTCAACTTCACCAAAGAAGACTTGTTGACATTTATCACAGTCAAAAAGAAAATCTGTTGACGTCCAGTTCATTATAGAAAACTTTCTTCAACAAAGTCGTTATAGTCAACAATTCAAAGTCATTATAGTCAACAAAATCATCCCCACTACTAATTATACCATCGACTGTTACTGCGTTTGCTGCGTTTTTATCGTTTTCATGAATTGACATCTTTGACATTATTAAAAAAAAACTTTAATTGGAACTAGAAAGACTATTCTAAACAGTCTTTCTAAATAAGAATCAGTTATTTGTCCAATTTAAATCAATCTCTCTCACCAACGGTAAAAAAAATGTACGTTCCCTTCGTGTCGGTCATGATAACCTCAACGTTTCGCACAATTCATCATTTTTGCAAGAAACTTTTTCATTACTACGTGTCTTTAATCCAAAAACGAATAAATCTTGTAATAAACTAAAATATGGAGCCAAATTGATAAAGCTAGAAATTGAAACCAATGCATTCAAAACATCCGTTAGAATCGTCAGAATCATTTTAAGCTGTACTGTAAATTCGTGTGTAAAGATTACAACGCCAACTATAATCAATAACTGCAGTATGAAGAAACTTTTTCACATAAAATTGTGTTTACCTTTAAACTCGAGGATATTAACTATTATCGGAGAAAAAGTACTCCTACTTGCCAAGAAATGAATCGGTAAAGTCACTCGCAAAATATTCTGATTGAGTGCGCCATCTGGCGAAACTTGTTGAAGTTTTACGCACTATTCAGAAAATGATACCCCCTCTCTTTCACCTTCGTTAGTCTACAAAGCGCGGGCTCCGGTTCAAGTTGCATTTTGGATGCGATCGTATGCACATCTTTTTCGGGTTTCGGGTATAAGGATCGAGTTGTGAATTAATTGAGAATAATTTATTTCAGTTGTAGTAAAGTGTTAGTTTGTGATTCGTGTATGTAAGCTGCAAATTTGGACCAAAGGTTAGTCATCTTCTGCCAAGGAAAATAACATTTTTCTCCAGGACACGTGCGTTTCTTTAAAAGCCGGTGAGTGTTAAAATGATTCAAATTGTAACAAATGTGTATGTTAAGTGAAGTTTATTGTTTATTGGAATATTGTCACGAGTTTGTGAGCTCCAAAAATGTAACAACTTTTCATGTTTTATGACATTGAGAAGCGCACAAGTTATAAAGTGATTGCGGTACCTGTGCGTTTCTCAACAGAAAGTGCAAATATAACCTCATAAAATAGCATTTTTTGGCGTTAATGTAGATTTTGAATTATTTTGTTTTTTTGTTGTCAATATTGTTATTCCTTTTACATTATTGCGAACAATTTTGCTAGGATTTAAAAGAAGTGTAAAATCATTTGCGTTTTTGGGTTCAGTTGAATAAATAACAAACGAAAATGCATTCGAGGCAATAATATTTCTTTGAGGTTGTTATAGCCTTGTTACTTCTACAATGGACCAAAGGCCACAAGTGTTTTTTCACAATTCTAATCCTTTTTATTATTAACTTATTATATTGCGTTTTTTCAAACTATTACATTATAACTACTGTTATTTATTTATATTATATTTTTTTTAAAAATATCGCTATGGAAATAATTTTGATAAATTTGTAAAGAATAAATAATAGGCCTGCGTGAATAATAATATAACCTCTTCGCACTTTTTCCTAAATTTTTTCTTATCTCTAACAGTTCCAATCCCAATTTATAAGCAAATTTAAAATGTTTGTTTAAATTATAAGTAATAATAATAATAATAACAAAAAATAATTTAATAATTAAATTTGTTTTTTTGGAAAAACTTTTAGCAATGATTACAATTCTCTATGAATTGCAATTTATTACGCGTTCAAAGCTCAAGTAACGTAGATTTTCTCTGTTGATGTAAAATAATGCAAATATGATTATTATAACATAAAAATTGTTAAAAATAAATGTCGAATGGAGGAAGATAGTTGGAAACAATCTATTTTTTATAATTTTTAGTTTAAATGAAAACATTTTCTATAAATTTTAGTCTAAAAGAAAATATTTATTGAGTAAAATTTTAAAATTCTGTTTCACTGCGAAAATTGGTTTGAGGAATGTTGGCCTTGCTTACATAAAAGTTATACTTACAAAAGCCTCTTGGTCTGAATAGGACTTCAGGGATCAGAGAGTATACCTGGTCCAGAACAAAATTCCTTTTATAAATAGTCCAACTTGACACAAATTCGCGTAAAGTAAAAAAAATAGTGTTTAAATATAATACTGAATGGTTTAAATTTAGGTTTTAAAAACGTAAAAATTCCTATTTACTCGATGTTTAATTGCATTTTTTTAAAATTAATTTCTTTCTCTTGAATCGGACAAAATTTGACAGATTTTCAACAAGGGGCTATTATGTATTTTTAGTTATTTTTAGTTTTTTTTTTTTTTATTCAGTTACTCTTCTATTAATTTGTTGTAATTTTCATTGATTTGTACCTTGCTGAAGTACACAACGTTTTATCGACGATTAAAAAATAACTAATATGTCATTAAGCGGAATATTACAAACATTTTTGCATAAAATTTGTTTTATAAAATTTATTTTATAAAATTTGTTGAATAAAATAAGTTTCAAAAAACCATTTGAGAAAAGATTTAAAAGAAAAAGATAAATAGAAAAATATTTTCAATTGAAATGGTTAATCGAAAACGTTGTGGATTTTAACTTTGTTGACTTGACATTTTCACTGATTAGCAGCTTGTTTTTCTGATTTGTGTTCTTCATTTTTTTAAAGTTTATTTCTCTGATTTTGTAGGGAATTTTACTGATTTGGTACATTCTTCATTAATTTGCAGTATTTTTCACTGATTTGAAGTATTTTTCACTGATTTGTAGTATTTTCCACTGATTCGCAGTATTTTTTACTGATTTGCAATATTTTTTGCAAATTTGGAATATTTTCAATGATCTGCAGTATTTTCTGTATATTTGCAGTAATTTTGTCTGATTTGTGGTACATTTCTCAATTAATTGCAGTTTTTTTTACTAATTTGTAGATATTTTTACTGATTTGCAGTATTTTTGTTAGATTTGGAGTAATGTTCACTGATTCGTAATATTCGTCATTGATATATTGTATTTTCACTGATTGGTAGTATTTTTCACTGATTTGCAGTATTTTTCCTCAATTTTCAGTAATTTTCACTGCCTTATTATATTTTTCACTGATTCGTAGTATTTTCACTGATTTGCAGTATTTTCGTCGATTTGCAGTAATTTTCACTGTTTTATTATATTTTTCACTGATTTGCAGTATTTTTCGTCGATTTGCAGTAATTTTCACTGCTTTATTATATTTTTCACTGATTCGTAGTATTTTTGACTGCTATGCAGTATTTTTCGTAAATTTGCATTAATTTCCACTAATTTGTATAATTTTTCACTGATTTGTAATATTTTTCACTCGTTTGTAATATTTTTGTTTAATTTGCAGTCAGAGTGACTGATTAGAAGTCAGTGACTGATTAGAAATCAGTCAAAATTTGACTAATTCTAAAAGAGTGAATTATAAAAGAAATTTGGTGCAAATAAAGTTCCGAACGTTCAAATGAACGAAATTTTTATTCTCCTATTTTTAAAAATTCAGATTTGTCCTGAAATATTTCCTAAAATATTATTTTA
>WNHD01003858.1:0-12047 GCA_011057455.1 Ganaspis sp. Gsp50
TATTTTATTAGAAATTTACTTAAAAACTTGAAATTCTTTTCTCTATGAGGAAGCAAAATCTTCATGAAATGAAGATAATTTACCACTAGTTTAAATATTATTTTTGAATAATTTTTAATCATTACTTTATATGGGTCCTTCCAAAGATAATCGTCTGGAACCGGTTGCTCGGTATTTTTAAAATAATTCCATATTGAATAATATTTACAAACATTCTGATTATTATTCTGAATTTTGAAGAATTTAATAATCTTTTTTTAAAAGTAAAGTTATTTCTTTTACGTTTTAAAGGGTTAAAAAATAGAAAAAATCAATGTTTGAAAATTTCACAAAAAGTGTTCTTTTTTTTAGAAAATTATGGAAATAAACAAAAATATTCTAGAATAACAAAAGTTGTATTAAAAATAATAACTAAACTTCTTAAGAGTCTTAATCATTTTATGCCTTTTTTCAGGATATACAATTTCTTTTCTTTTTTAAATAAAACCGGTGTTTTTGACTCTTTTTGTTGATGCGATATTTATAAAAATAACACTAGTATTTCATTTATTTTTCAATTCTTAACTTTGGATAATGACTGTAGAATGTTCTTTTAAAACTTATTTAATATTTAATTATTATTTATTTATTTAATATACATTTGTGTCACGTTCGGAAGAAAAGGACCTTATAGAAGCAAACGATTTTAGGTTATGTTTGATGATAATTTCAATCATTTCAGCCACGTTTTAACTTCATTAAAAATTCGTTTATAATTATTTGCAATCAAGAGGAGTTTTTATGAATACTTTGTGTACACGCTACCAAGAAAAACTGTTTTCTAGTGAAGAATATTAATAAAGGAGCGTTAATCAAGCGTTTTATAAAGTTTATAAAGTTTACATTTTATAAAGTTGAAAAATTAATAAATTACCAATTTTTTCAATAAATTTAAATGATAAAAATAAAGTTCAAACATTCATTTTTAATTTAAGATTTTTTTTATCTTAAACTATTCTCTTCTTTTTATTTCGGAAGAAATTCTTGACAGAAATTCTTGTCGGACGGTATTTGAGTTGTTAACGTTCGTTTGAATATTGTCTATAATTCGTTTTTTGTCAGACCTTTGATTATTTGTCTTTTCAAAAATTTCAGTATTTAATGCCGTTGTGCGAATGTCCATAATTAATTTACCTGAAGCGTTAAAAAGATTTCTGAATCTGGGAACGCAAACTCGATTTGAAGCCCACAAAGCAAAGAAGTTTGTAAAAGTGAAAGGAACACTCAAGTCCTATCTTACAGATCTATTAAAGGTATAGTTAATTGAAAATATTATTATACAATAAAAAAGTAAATAAATAAAATTTATAAAAATCATTATTTTTTAGAATGCGATATTTTGACAAATGTATCGCAAAAGTTTTAATCTATTTCAATTTTAAATACATTTTTATAAAATATTTTTTTTACTGTTTACACTACACTTTTCAGATTTTTTCTCCTTTCTTTGATTTTTTCTTTAAAATTTATATTTAGTTTTTATAATTTTGTCACGTTCATGTCTTAATTTTTATTTGACCAATTAAGCCTTTCTTTTCAATTACATAACAGGGTTTCTACAACTCTGGAAAATAAAAAGGAAAACCTGGAATTTTCATGGAATCATGTAAATCTCATGGAATTTTCACTTATACCATGGACATTTATTTTTTTTATTTAATTTCTTTACTTTATGTTTCTTAAGTTTTACCAAAATTTTATACATTTTTTTACAGATAAAAACTTCAGAATACTTCAAAATATTTAAACATACTTAAAATTTCCTTAAGATATTTCAAAATTCTTAGAAACACTTTAAAATAATTCAGACTACTTTAGAATATTTAAAAATTCTTCAAAATATTTGAAAATACATACTTAAAATTACTTTATATTATTTCCAAATATTTCTCAATTCTTTAAAATATTTTAAATTACTTCAAAATATTTAGAAACCTTTAAAAATACTAAAAAATAGTTAAATGTACTAAAAATGACGATAAAATACTTAAAAATCGTTTATATTAGTTTAAAATACTTTCCAAGACTTCAAAGTATTTGAAAATATTAATATTTTAAGTATGCAGTAAATAAAGTATGTGTAAACAGATTTTGAAATATTTTAAAAGTATTTAAAGGTACTTTAGACTATTTCAAAATATTTAAAAATACTTTAAATGCTTTAAAATATTTAAAAACACTTCAAAATACTTGAAATGGTTTTAAAATTTAAATAATGATCTTGAATAATTTTAATTCTATAGGAAATTATTTTTAAAAAGCTTTCATTATTTCAAAAGTAATTTAAATTCTTGCAAATATTGAAAAATTCAATTTTTAATTAAAAAATATATTAAAAAATAACAATGAAATTTTTCCATTTTTCTTATGGAAATCATGGAAAACTCATGAAATTTTGTAAAGAAAAATTTGTAGAAACCCTGATTATGTAAAATAGTATTTTCTATTTATATAATTATGATGTACATTTTTCATTTTTTCATTGTATTGCTTTTGTTTTAAAAGAAGACAATTCTTCGAAAATCGCAATCTAAAAATGTAAAAAGGAGAACATTAGAAAAATTAAAAAAGTTTAACGGCAATTTTTAAAAAATGACTTGATTTTTAGAAAATAAATAAATTTTTGTTTTTTGTTTTTATTGTTTAGCTTTTACAATGTGTAACATCTTCGAACATCATTACCGTGCTTTTGAAGCATCTTCATCAAATGCTGCCTTATACCCAATGTTATTCTTCACTTCGAAAACCACTTTTAAGAATTTTATTGAAATTCTGGTCATCTGGAGAAGAAACTGTTCGCGTCGTTGCCTTCTTATGCATTTTACAAATGGCGACCAGTCAGAAAGAATCCATCCTCGAAACTCTCGTTAAGGTAAAACTTCAAAAAGTACAAAAATTTTACTTAAATCATTTTCAACATTTTTTTAAAATTCGCTCTTTGTTGTGTTTTAGACGATGTACATTAAATACGTTCAAAACTCCAGTTTTGTGTCGCCTTCACTTTTGCCTGGAGTCAACTTTATGAGACATTCTTTGGCTGAAATTTATTTGCTTGATAGTAATTTTTCGTACAATCACGCATTTTTATTTATTCGCCAATTAGCCATTAATTTGAGAAATGCCGTCACTTTGAAGAAACAGGTACTTTTTTTACAAAGCAATAATTTAATTAAGCTCCCTAAAAAATAAATTTTTAATACCAATAATAATTTTTGTTCTGAATCCTCGGAAATTGAAATATTGATTCATTTTGATTTTTTAAAACTGACAAATAACTTTCAAAAAGTGAAACTGAATTAGATTGAAATTTATTGTTTTCGGTTTTGCATCATTTGTTCTGTTTTTTGTATTTTTTAATGGTGAATTCATGCAAATTTTAAGTGACTTAATTCAGGGTTGCCACAGATGCTGGAAAACCTGCAAAAAGTATGGAATTTAGGGAAGAGTATGGAAATCCTGAAATTAGTGTAGAAAAAGCCTGGAATTTTATATTTGACAATTTGTGGCAAACCTGCAATTTTTATGTGACAAGATTTAATTAATACAAAAATTTCTATTTACTTATTTGCATACAAAATATTTGTCATTTTGTGGATTAATTTACTTATTAATTGGCATAATTTTGCAGGAAAACTTTCAAGCAGTTTATAACTGGCAGTTTATTAACTCTCTTAAATTTTGGGCAGAACTGATTCCTCTTTCGAAACCACAGTCTATGATGAGACAACTTCTTTATCCTCTTGTACAAGTAAGTTAAAACTGAATTTTTGAAGAATCGAAAAATTGTTGAATTCGACAACAAATTAAGTACTCCTTTTCTACGAAAAATCTTTCATTTCTTTTAAATCAAAAACGATTTGAATTTCGCTAAACTATTAATATTCGTAGTCCGTATATGATCAACGAGTTTTATATTTGTTAAATAAATAAATATTACAAGAAAGGAAAGAAGGATAAAGAAAAAGTTAAAAAAAAACAAGATAAAACAAAAAGAAAGACAAAAAATAAAAACAAATAAAGTGAAGACAAAGAAGAAAAAAAGAAAAAATGAAACAAATAGAAAAATAACAAATATTATTTGAGGAGCTTCAACCCCGGGACATAAATTGATTTTAACAAATTTCGAAAGATCCGGTTGTACAATTTTCAGAAATAATTAGTTTGGGTCAAAATTTATTGTAAATTATTAATTATTTAACATTTTGTGTTTTTCTTCAAACTTAATGAACAATTGCAATTTTTATTGAATTTTAGTCAACAATAGCTGATTTTGTTCTTTGAAAGATTCTCTGGAGTTCTGTTTGTCTTTGCTGAATAATATTTTGTTTGAAAAATATAAACAATAAAAATTTCATTTTCTAATTTACTTTTGAACAAAAATATATTTAAGAAATTGAAAAAGTAAAATATAAAAATTGAATAAAAGTTGAAATTGTATGGGAAATTGTTTTCAATCTGTTTGCAATTGTTTTCAATCTTATGGAATTGAAAATGGACTTTATATTCTATTTTTTCGTTGCTTAAAATATAATTGAATAATTGGTTTGTTTTCGTTTTTTATAGATTATTATCGGTACAATAAAGATGATACCGACTTCTCAATATTACCCTCTGCGTTTTCATTGTGTAAGAATGCTCATTAGCATATCGAAAGAAACGGAAACTTTCATACCTATTTTGCCGTTTTTGACTGAGGTAAGCTTGTAATGAATTTTTGTGTGTGTACTTTTCTGTTTTTATAAATAAAATGAAAGCAAAAAGGTTTTTCTTCTTTTAATAATAAAATGAAAGCAACAAGGTTTTTCTTCTTTTAATAATAAAATGAAAAAAACTGCTTTTATCAATGAAACAGAGAAAAAGAAAAGAAATCTAAAAAATTGTTAATATATTTCTGTTTTTATGAATAAAAAAAGACAAAAATAATTACTTCATTCATAAAAGCAGAACATATCTATAACAATATTAAAATATTGAAATGGAATGTATTATTCCTTGTAGGAATTGTGAATTTGACGTCAGATTTTTAATTAAATATAGGCATTTAGTTTACTTGTTTTGGAATTATATTTAGTGTTTTTAATTCTTTTAACAAAATTTGTTTACGTGTTTTAAGTAGTATAATTGTGTTAAATTCAGCAATGATAATTCACCCGAAAATGTACTAGCTGATTCTCTGTGAATCTTTCAGATTTTGAATCATTATGATTTTAACAAGAAGCATAAAGTTGCAGCGATGAAGCCAATGTCATTAATTTGTTTGTTAAGAGTTTCGAAAAGTCAACAAACGGAGAATGCTTTTAAAGACAGTATTGTTGAAATAATTTACGAGCTGATCTTAGAAAATGCTGCTAATGAAAGCCACAAAATTTACTTTTCCGATTCCTATATTCCTTGCGTCATTGAGGTAAGATTTTTCCTTTTATTTGATATTCTAAGAAAATTAATGTTTCGTTTTTGTTCTGTTCTTGATCTTTAAACAAAATTAATCTTCAATCTCTTGTTGAAATTTTTAGTTGAAAGCCTTTCTGAAGAAGTGTAATGTTGCGAATTATTCGCGCAAGATGAAGCAACTTCTTGATAAAGTTGAGGAAAACAGAAAATTCGTGGAAAAGGAACGCAGCAAGTTAACATTTGATTTCAAGAATGTTAAAGAAATTCAAAATTGGGAGACAAGAGTGAAAAATGAAGGCACGCCCTTGGCCAAGTTCTATGACTCGTGGATCAAGATTTATCAAACTCAGAAATTGAAACTTTTAACGCAGAATGACGAGATTGCTGACTACAATATGCCCAATTTGAAGAAGAATAAAAGAAACAAGAAAGCAGATAGTGGCGATGAAGATAGCGATCTTGATATGCCTGTGGAAGAATTTGAGAGGAGGCAGAAAAAGAAGCAAAAGAAAAATCCAAAAGTTAAGAAAACAAAGCAAGTGGAAGAAGATCTTCCAAGGGACAATACGGATATTGTTCAAGATTTGAAAATGGACGATTGGGACTAAAGGAAGTAGCAAAAGATTTTTCTTTGAACTGATTCAAAGTTATTAGAATTTAAGCGTCTTAAAATTGAAGTTCAAATTGTATATATAGTTTGATATTTTTAATAAATGAAGTATTAAAATCCTAAGGATTTGAAGGGCTCATTAGTTTTATTTTATTTAATATACATAGTAAATAATAATAATAATAATAATAATAATCATAATAATAATAATCATAATAATAATAATCATAATGATATTATCACCATTACATTAATACATAAAACATTATAATAATATTATAATTTTTATCTTCTACAAAAATATATCTAAATAAAATCAGTATTGATGATGAAGATTGAAAAAAATCACTTCAATTTTAGTAGTAGCAGAATATTGCGTCAAAGAGAAGAAAAGCGAAAACTTGCATAATATTATCGAAAAAAGTAATTTTTGATGAATAAAAAGATGAGAGAAGTCTTGACACGATATTATAATTATAACATATTACTATATTATAATTATAATTCGAAAATTATGAAAAATCGCACAAATTTAATACCTTCTCATTATTGATGAGAATGTAATAAATTAATTAATTGTAATATTAAAGTTGACATTATAAATTTAAAGAATTAGTAGTTTCTCTTATTAATAAGTGTTGAGCAATTATATACCTATGTATTTGCTGAAAGACGAACTGTTTTATTTTTAGTTTTATTTTTATAAATAATGTTCTTTCGTAATTTGCCGATCGGAACATGAAACCAAAAAAAAGAAGAAAAATTTGTCGTTTTTTCTTGATCTAAAAGCCACCCATGAAAGACTGACGACCGTTTCTATAAGGTGTCGCTTTCTGGTAATCTATTTTTACCGTGAACGGATCAAGCAGTCGAGAAGTTGAAAGCGTCGCTTAGGCATGAATACAAAGCTCAATCCGGTATTGTAATTCGTCATTTTAAGTGAAAATTCGGTCTGCGAAAGAAAAAAAAAATAATTTTGAAAGAATACGTTTTTCTTCTTTCTGGTTATACATCTTCAGAGCAAGGTTCTTCAAGATTGGACATAACTTCCGGTAGAGCTTGCGACTCTCGTGCTTACTCGCATATGCAGCGCTTGTACGTATATATATCCTATTTAATAAACAATTTGCCATTTCCCGCTATTTGCTGATTTATTTCAATATTCCAAGAAATTTTGTGAAAATTCTGAGGCGCAAAATTTAGGCAAATGAACAATGAAGTTTGGGTAAAATAAAATATTAAAGTAGACACGAGAAGAAGAAACGTGAACAAAAATTGAAGCGAAACAGCGATAAAATAAATAAAGTGGAATAAAAATAATAAAGAAAATAAAATAGATGCTAAAAAAATAAAGGAGCGTAAAATAAGAAAATATTATGAAAATTAAAGTGAAAGAGTAGAATGATTAAAATGAAAGAACAAATATTAAAATAAAGAAAGAGAAAATTAATGGGAAATTGAATAAAAAAGAAAGTTAATCTGAAAGCAAAGAAGATTAATCTGAAAATTAAAGAAAAAGAAATAAATGGAAACAGAGGAGAAATGAATAATTGAACATTAAAAAAAAAACAAAAAAAACAATGTTATTGCAAATTGATGGAAAAGAAAATTATAAGAAATTAAAGAAAAATAAATGAATGGGAATTGAAGACAAACAAGAAACAATTGGATATTGAAGTATAGTGGCAAATTAAAATAAATAAATAGAAATTAAAGATATAAATAGAAAAATAAAATAGAAAACTAAAATAATTGGAAATTACAGAAAACTAAATAATTGAAAATTAAAGAAAACTAAATAATTGGAAATTAAAGAAAACTAAATAATAGGAAATTACAAAAAAAGGAAAGAATATGTAAAAGAGAAAAGAAAAATAAAAGCAAAGAGAAGCAAAATAAAAAAAGGTAAAATTGAAATTTCATCAGCTAAAAAGCATAAAGTCAAAGTGAAATAAAATAAAAAAAAATGAAGCAAACGAAAAGTACAAAGAAAATTAAAGTGAAGTGAAATTTAAATGAAGAAAAGGTGAAGTCCGTGAAGTAAATGAAAATTAAATTAAAGAAAACAAAATGAATGATGAATTAAATCAAAATTAATAAGAATAAGAATAAGAAATTAATAAGAAATAAATAATTGGAAAGTAAAGAGAAATAAAGAAAAATAAACATAAGTGGAAATTAAAGCGAAATAAACAACCGGAAATCAAGAAAGAATACAATTTTCCTTAATCGGAAATTAAGGAAAAATAATTTAAAATTAAAGAAAAGCAATTAAAGAAAAACAAGAAACAATTAGAAATCGAAGGAAAAATAAATGAATGAAAATTAAAGAAAACTAAATAATTGTAAATTGAAGAAAAATTTAATAAATAACATGAAAATAAAATGAAAAAAGAATAATAATTTAAAATTCGATAAAAAATAAACAAATTGAAATTAAAGAAGTTAAGTATAAAAGAAGAAAAAAAAGTCTGGAGAAGCAACATCAAAAAATAGAAAATAAAATAAAAATTTCACATTAAAAAGCATAATGAAAATCAAAGTGAAATGAAATAAAAGCAAACGAAAAGTACAAACAAAACTAGAAGGAGAATCAATTTTTATGGAAAATTAAACTGCAGAAAAAAACAAAAAATTAATGAAAAAATTTTCGCGCAATGAAATTAATGCAAAAGCGAATTGAAGTTATGAAGAAAAGATTATCAATGCAAAGGAAAATATAAAGAAAAGAAAAAGACAATAAATACAAACTAAACACACAAAAATGCAAAATACACGGAAAATAAAGCATAAGAAAATTAAAGTCAAATAAATGAAAAGAATATCAAAGCAAAATAGGAAAAAAATTCAACAGCAAAAATAAATTAAACGTCAAGGATATCAGAATAATAGAAAAATAATTTAATGTATAATAAGAACAAAAAGAAACTGTTTAAAAAAAGGAAAATCAAATTGAAAGCAAATTTAAATCAGTCACAAAAGTAAAAGAATAAAAGTATTATAAAAGTATAAAGAAAATTGAAGAGATGAAAAATAAAAGTACTGGAAATAAATACATCAGGAAAGTATAATGCAAATCAGAATCAATGCAAAAGAAAACTAAAGTATGTGCAGTAGAAAAGTATAAATAAATTTAACTTTAAGAAAAGGAAGTTAAAGTAAAATAGAATTATGAAGAAAATTGAAGCTAAAGAAAGAAAATTAAAACTAAAAAAGAAAATTAAAACTAAAGAAGAAAATTAAAACTAAAGAAGAAAATTAAAGCTAAAGAAATAAAACAAAAGTAAAAGAAATAAAACAAAAGTAAAAGAAAGAAAACAAAAGTAAAAAAAAAGTTATTACAAAAGAAGACTAAAGAAAAACAAAAATATTAATAAATTGAAGTTAAAGAAATGTAAATAAAAACTAACGGGATTGAAAATGGAAATTGAAGAAATTAATAAAAATTATGATTTTAGACATGGAAGATAATTCAAAAGAATTGAAGGAAATGGAAAACAGAAGAAAAGTAAAATTAAATTAAAAGAAAAATGTGAAGAAAAGTAGGTAAATAAATAAATAAAGAAAACCAAAGTTCATTTAAGGAAAACCAGAGCAAAAGAGGATTTAATCATATAGTTTAGAATGATTTTCCTTCCATTATTGTATTTGTTAAGCAGGATTTTTTTCGATTATTGGAAGTAATTAAAAAGTAAAAAGTCGCCAAAATAAAGCGACTGTTTTTTTAATTACTTCCAATAATCGAAAAAAATCCTGCTTAACATTTAATCATATAGTTATTAAACAACAAGAGAATTAATTTTAGGAAAGATTAAAACAAGTAAAAAAATATCACGAAAATTAAAAAAAAAATACGAGAAAAAGTTACAAGTTACTAAAAAGTGAAGAAAAATAGGAAATTCTATAAAAAGCAAACAAGAAATGAAAATTAAAGAAGAAAGAAAATTTTGAAAACAAAATTTAAAAGGATAATATTGAAGCAAAAGGAATTTAAAGTGCGAGGAAATTATTGAAAAATAAAATTGAAGCTCAAAAGGTAGCATAAAAAATTAAAGGAATTTTAATTTTTTAAGAAAGCCAAAGTAATATTGAGAATTGAAAAAAGGGAAATTAAAGAAAATGAAGAAATGTATTATTCTATATTATATATTATTATGTATTATTCTATATTATTATATATTATGTATTAATATATATTATTCAAAGAGTATTGATGAACGTGCTCTGTCAGTAAATTTAAAATAAATGAAAGAAATGTGCAAATTGAATTGAAAGCAAAACCGCAGCAATGTGTTAAAATATATTATTTGAAATTGAGGAGTAGATTGTTGCAAAGATTTTTAATAGGGTTTTGGATGTTATGTGCTTGATTGAGAAAATTAATATGATTGAAGCCGATTTTCCAAGTACCGGCTGGGCGAGCTTTCTTGTCTATCTATATATCTTTGAGGTGCAAGAATATATATTTTGCAAGATGTAAATCGCGGTTGGGAAGAAGAAGAAGAAGCGGTTTATGTTTTCGCTTGTGGCGAGAGAGTCGAGTGCGCGGACAAAGCTTGCTGACTTGGACGACTGATTCGGCGTAGTTACGTAAATCTGTTTAAAAAACAGAGAAAAAAAGCTCGTAGAATAGAATAGCATCCCATCAGACAACTTCCATCATGAGGAAGACGTCGTTCGATAAGTAAACTTTTGCATTGCTTTGATTTTATTGCAGCTCTGCTATAATGCAACGTGAGAGCAACCTTCACATTATTTTATGAGGCTTTTTATTTATATCCCTCGTTCTGTCTAGTTTATCGTGATGAAATCTCTGGATTTCGGCAAATTCAAGTTCGGATGACTGCGCGCTTTTTGCGATGTTCCCAAAAACGCAACATCATTCACCTGTTAATATGCGTTTCGCAAACTTTTCCCCAACTAACCCAGAAAAATTATGCTTTTTCATTATTTTCATCCTTTTGTTCTTTAAATTTAAATTAAAAAACAATTGAAATTTAGTTCTACTGTTATAATTTTTTTGCTTCTTTGTTTTCTTTTTTCTTCTTTGGCTTTTTATTTTTTTTTTGTCTCACCTTTTTAGATCAGGTGTCCAGTGAATTAGTAAACGTAGTTTAGTTGTTTTTTTTTATTCTTATGCTCAATTTTTGGTAGACGAAGAAAAAGGAATTGTTGTGATTACTATAGAATGTGATTAATAGAACCAGCTCTGTTGCAAAACATTTGTGTTGTCTTAATTATTGACTTTGTTATTTTAAGAAAAACTATGACCACCAAGTTGTCAAAGATTCCTCTTCATGCTGCCTATAGGCCTAAGCCCTTTTCATATACACGGAGAAAAATGGATATTGAAAATATTAATAAGAATTTTAACGTCCGAGAATTGTAGTTCAAGGTAGATAAAAGAATAAAAACGATATCATTCAGACAAATAATGTTTACTCAAAAAATTGCTCCAACGTTTCGAAATCTAAATGATTCCCTCTTCAGGAAGTCTAACAAAAATAAATACAAAAAATAATAAATAAATGTCGCAAATTACAAATAAAATAAACGAAAACAGAAACAAAGATCATTCTTACCAAATTAAAAATTAATTCATATGAAGTCTTTAAATATAAAACCAACCCTAACGTTGGAGAATCATAAGAGTTTAAAGTCAGATTCTAAAATCATAAATTAAAATAAAAATAAAATGTATAAAAATATTATATGAAAAAAGAAATTGACAAAAAAATTTATTAAAACTTAATAAAATAGGAAAAAAAATAATAAATGTAATATATATATATAAATAGAAATAAAAATAAATAAATAAAAATTAAAATATGACGTACCAATGAAGAAAATAATCCATTTTTTTATTAACGATCCACAAATAAACAGAAAAATAAATAAATAACACAAATTAATAAATAGAAAAATAAATAAATAAATAACACAAATTAAATAAATTAAGATATGACAGAAACATTTAAATAACGAGTATAAACAGGAACGTCACATT
>WNHD01003859.1:0-12046 GCA_011057455.1 Ganaspis sp. Gsp50
GAAAATTACCAACAGAACAAGTAAAAGCAAATATTAATTGACTTATAGCAAATTGTATCAGACTGATCGACTACTGGTACCCGATCGAGTATAGGTTCCTTTACCTTACTTGCGCCTAAACTAAAAAATATATCGCTTTGGAATTTTGGGAATCATCTCAGGAAACATTGAAGTAAGTCATAAACGTTCAATTGATTGTTATTTTTGAAAAACAACTTACAGTGAAAAAAATGATAAAAGTAGATTTCTAGGTTATCAATCAGAATATTCGACATGACCTTAATACACTTGATAAAAGTCGTTACTACTCACGTTTTTCATACATTAATTTCCATTACCATGAGGATTGTTACCATTGCACTCGAGTTTTATTACTCTTACCTGAAACACAAAAAAGAACATAAATTATATAAAAAATTCACCACGAGACTTAATATTACATGAATAAATAAATTTAAAATATAGCCAGAAAGAATATAGCCAGAAGAAAGGCACATTAAAATCTCGTGATTAAAAGTAATACATAAATGCATGTTAAAATAGTTTTAAATAAAAGAATAAATAAACTACCCCATTATAAACTGGATTAAGAGAATTTATTTGATGAAATTTTAAACAGAGCTCGCAAAATATTTAAACTCGGGAAACCATTACTCAGACGGAGAAAATTCATGTCTCTGCGAATTTTTTCCTGCCTTTTTTTGTCACTCGTTCTTTATTGATTTTCTGTGACGCCAGCGGCACTTTGAATTCGTATATGAGAGTGTTACTTTTTTTTCTTGAATTATTTGAAAAAATAACACAGTATCAAGTTTGATCTAAACATCAAAAGGCACTATTCCAACATGACTTTTAAAAAGAAAATCACATACGTTCTGTATATCTATGAATAAATCAGAAGCATCCATTTCCTCCAGACTTTTTCCATTTGGATTCGAATAAAACCATTATTTATTTTTCTCAACCCAGATTTGTAACACAATTTTTATTAAATAACGCGGATATTAAAATCAATTTTCTTTGGAGAGAGAGAGAGAGAGAGAGAGAGAGAGAGAGAGAGAGAACTTCGTTTTACAGATTAAAAATATTTTATTCAGGGATTTTCCCGGTGACAAAACGATTTACGAGAAAAAGCAAAGCTAAATAAATTTCCGGTTTATCAATGAATCGAATGTAGAGATAGGAAAAGCGATTCTAACGGAAACCAGAGTGACAATCGCTATAAATTGAAAAATTTGATTGCGTTAAATTTTTGATAAATATCTTGCTTGAAATGAAATTATATCAGTGTTTCGTGGATTGAAAAAAAATTTGAAAATAGAAGTATTTTTTCCGAGGGGTCATCAATTAAAGTATTCTTCGTACACTAGCCAGATATTCTCATATATGTATTCTGTAGATATTCCCATATTCAATATTCTCAGTATTTGGAAATTTTTTTCAAACAATATTACAGAATATATAAAGAAATTCAGCATTAGTTATAAGTATTCTTCAATATTCTCCAATATTCATAAATATCCTTCAATATTCTTAAATATTCTTAAATATTCTTCAATATTCTTCAATATTCTTCAATATTCTTAAATATTCTTCAATATTCTTCAATATTCTTCAATATTCTTAAATATTCTTCAATATTCTTAAATATTTTAGAGTACTCTGTAATAAACTCAATATTTTTCACATAGTTTTTAAATTCAAATTAGTTATGGAATAGAAAAACATTGTATTCAATAATATTTTCGAAAATGTATTTATGTTTAGAATATTCCATATTCCTAAGTATTCTCAAATATTCTTAAATATTTCCATGATATTCTTTGAGAATATAATAATATAATTCTAATCGATTTCGTCTATAGGACCTTTTTTGTAGCAAATTTAATTTCCAACAAAGTCATTTACAGTTTTTTGATAAAATTATTAATTTCGGAGATAAGAACAAGAAAATGATCATTTTACGTAAAAATGATCTTCATTGATCGGAACCACATTGGAACATCTGGAGTAGATTCAACGGTTAATTGTTTTACAAATTTGTCCAATTTTTCGTGGTATTTTGAAAGACGACAGATTGGAAATTCCAGGAAAATATGACGAAATTGAAGTTTCGATGGAGAAGGAGTTTCATAATATGAGCAGACAGGATGTACGTATGTATATAGTAGAGATATGAGAAAAATGAAAGGCAAATATGTTTGTGAGAGGCCTGAAGAGATGCTGCAGAAATTTCGATCAAGCTTCTCACGTTTCAGTGAGAAATGGATTATATTATCTTTGCTGCAACAGTACAATGAGCCTTCTATACATAAACGGTAAGAGATCGTTCCCCTCAAGAACTATTTTCGTGCAGTGAGGTCATGGCAAATGGTTGCATGCACTTGCATTACGAGAAGATCACAAGATCCACAAATCGACCCAGAACTGCATGGGGAGCAAAACCTGTACTTAAATATTGCAGAACCTGACCCTAAACACGAAACATTCATTTTCAAATTAAGCAAACATTAACACAGAACTTAATAAAAATTGCCCTTCGTTTATTTATCCTGTTTCGATTTTAATGAGATAGAAGTCAAACAAGTCATACAAGTCATTGAGAAATAGTGAAAAAGGAAATAAAAAAAATTATGTTGTTTACCCTCACTAAATTTTCTTTCTAATTTTTACATTCTTTATTTTTCTACTAATCCTCTATATTTCTCACTATTATACCCCAGTTCTTCTTATTAATTTTTATCATTTTCATTCCAAACTTTTTTTTTCTAATTAATTCTTAACCATTTTTTTTAAATGTGTACTCTTTTGTATTTTTCAAAATTCTTTTGTATTCATTTGTATTACTATTTTTCTATATTCTTATCTATATAATTTTCAACTATTTAGTATTCTTATGTATTCTTTTAAATTCTTTTGAATTCATTATTCAGTTTGTACTACAATCAGTATTACTTTGTACTGTTTGCTATTAATTTTTATTCTTTTTTATCGTGTCATATTTTCAATTATTTTTGAATTTATTCATATTCTATTATTTTGATTTCTTTTGTATTCCTTGCTACTCTTTTTTATTCTACTCTATATCTTTCCATTTTTTTGATTTCTCTTGAATTTTTTTGTATTCTTTTGTATTCCTTCCTATTCTATAAATTCTTTGAAATTCTTTTCTATTCCCTCGTATTCCTTGCTATACTTTTATTATTCCATTCAATAACTTTTATATTCTTTTGAATTATTTTGTATTCCTTACTATTCTTTTGTATTCTTCTCTTAATATTTTCCATTCTTTTAAATTCTTTGCTATATATATATTCTTTATTCTTTTCTATTATATCTACAATCTTTTCAATTATTCAGTATTCTTTTGAATCCTTTTGATTTTCTTTCGTATTCCTAGCAATCCTTTTTTATTCTTCTCTATAATTTGACTATTCTTTTAAATTCCTTTCTATTCTATTATGTTCTTTTGTAATATTTGCTAATATTTTTTATTTCTTCTGTACACCTTACCTATTATTTTGAATTCTTTTAAATTCTTTTCTAGTCTCTTGTATTCCTTTCTATAATTTCTATTCCATTTTATGTATTTTAAATTCTCTTTAATTCCTTTGAAATCCTAGCTATCCTTTTCTATTCTTCTTTATAACTTTTCCATTCTTTTGAATTCTATTCTAGTATATTATTTTTTAATCCTTACTATTATTTTTTATTCTTTTCTATATTTTTTATATTCATTAGAATTATTTCTCCTTGCTGTTCGTTTTTATTCTTCTCTATATCTTCTCTATTCTATTAAATCCTTTTGTATTCCTTCATATTCTCTTTCATTTTTCTTATCTTTTCTATTCTTTTGATTTCATTTGCTGTTCATTATTATTCTTCTCTATATCTTCTCTATTCTATTAAATCCTTTTGTATTTATTCTCTTTCATTTCTCTTATCTTTTCTATTCTTTTGAGTTCATTTTAATTCTATTGTATTCTTTTGTATTCTTTTGTATTCCTTCTTATTCTTTTTTATTCTGTTCTATATCTTTCCCCTTTTTAAAAATTCTTTTCTATTCTTTTGTAATCCTTGCTATTCTTTTCTATTATTTTTTATTATTTTGTATTCTGTTGTATTCCTTGCCATTCTATTTTATTCTTCTCTGGATCTTTTCCGCTTTTTTCAAAATTATTTTGAATCCTTTTGTATTTCTTTCTCTTTTCTTCATGTTTCTTTTCTATCTTGTTTTATCTTCATGTTTTCTTTTCATCTTTTCTATTCTTTTGAGTTCTCTTCAATTCTACTGTATTCTTGTGTATTTCTTGCAATTATTTTTTATTCTTCTCTATATGTAAATGCCCTCGGTGAAAGGGACCTTCGCTGCAAACAGATTTTAGGTTATGTTTGGTGACAGTTTTTCCTTGATTAAAAGTTCATTTTTATACCTATGTTAAATCAAAATCACTATTAATTGAATATTTTGGATCTAATGAAGACGTAAATATCAATGGCTTGTATTAAGAGTTGATCATTTTTTTGTAGTTTCATTCCAAAAAACACAAACATAACCTAAATTTCGTTTGCAGCGAAGGTCCCTTTCACCGTGGGTAGTCACATATATTTTTTCTTTTTAGAATTCTTTTCTATTCTTTTGTTATCCTTGCTATTCTTTTCTATTTTTTTAATTCTTTTGCATTATATTGTATTCTTCTGCATTTCTTGCTATTCCTATTTATTCTTTTCTGTATCTTTTCTATTCTCTTTAATTCTTTTGAATCATTTTGTATGCCTACATGTTTTATTTCATTTTTCTCTATATCTTTCCTATTCTTTTCAGTTATCTTGAATTCTATTCCTTATTCTTCTTTATAACTATTTAATTCTTTTGAACTCCTTTCTATTCCATTGTATTCTTCTGTAATCCTTGCTAATACTCTTTATTCCTCTCTAAATATTTTCTATTTTTTAAAATTCTATAGTATTCTTTCTTATTCTTTAGTATTCCATGCTATTCTTTTTTATTCTTTTCTATATATTTTATATTCGTTAGAATTATTTTGTATTCCTTTCTATTCTTTTCTAATTTTTCTATTCTTTTCAAATTTCTCTATTCTTTTCTAATTTTTCTATTCTTTTTTATTCTTTTGTACTCCTTCCTATTCTCTTTCATTTTTCTTATATCTTTTCTATTCATTTGGGTTCTCCTGAATTCTATTGTATTCCTATTTTGTATTCCTTGCTATTATTTTTTATTCTTCTCTATATATTTTTTTATGTTTTTCTATTCTTTTGTAATCTTTGCTATTCTTTTCTATTCTTTATAATTTTTTTCTATTTTTTTGTAATCTTTGCTATTCTTTTCTATTCTTTTTAATTGTTTTATATTCTATTGTATTTTTTTCTATTCCTTGCTATTCTTTTTTAATCTTCTCTGCATATTTTCTATTCGTTTTAATTCCTTTGAATCCTTTTGTATTCCTTCATATTCTTTTTTATTTTTCTCTGTACCTTTTCCATTCTTTTTTATTTTTCTCTGTACCTTTTCCATTCTTTTCAGTTCTCTTAAATTCTATTGTATTATTTTATATTTCTTGCTGTTCTTTTCTATTCCCCTCAATATCTTTTCCATTTTTTGAATTATTTTTTATTCTTTATTTTATTTTTATTCTTTTTTTTACTTTTCTTTATTCCTTTTGCTATTTTTATTTCTATTTACAATTTTGTCTCTTTTTGCTTTCTCAAGAGGAAGCTTTGTTTGTATGTACTATTTTTCGTTAGTGCACAGAGCCGTTATTTTTCTATATAATATAATTTTCCATATTCATGTCTATTCTTAATTTTTATACCATTTTTGATTCATAATCCGGTTTAATCAATTTTTCCGAAAAATAGGTTTAACAATTGTATGAGTTGTCGTTTCAGTTGTTGGGTCGATGCACCTGAAATCAGTTTGGTCCTTCATACACCCGGGATTCTGCGTTCAAGATAATCCCTTTCTCGGTTCTGCCAAGGCTTTGCGAAAAGCGAGAAAATTGTATTACATGACTCGACCACACTACCGCAAAACTCGTTTCACCCTCATGCTCTTTCGTCCACAAAATAAAACAAAAATGTCACAGTTTTAACTAAAATTTACTCCATTACTCTTTTTTACTGCACCGACAGGGAAATAAATCATTCGAAAGACTCACTATTTATTCGTTCCATTTAGTCAAATATTGGAAAATAAAGTACACGCAAATTAAAAAAAGTCATTTTTGTTAGAACAACAAATTTTTTCCATTACTAAATAGTTTTGTGATTGTTCTTGAAATTGTCGTTTTTGCAAAACTTTTTTTTGAATCTCGTTAAGCTGAAATATTCGAATATATATATCCGCGGCAAGTTTTGCAAAAAATGAATCAATTTTTTCGTTTACTGCGAAAAACCAAATTCCAGATTTAAATTCAGTCAGGCATCGAAAAAGTGCTCTCTTGACATGGTAAATGTATTTTTCAAGTGTGAAATTGAAAAAAAATAGCAAATAAAAAAGGATGAACTAGAATTAAATTTTTGTTGAAAGAGGAAAAAGAGTTTGATAAAGAGAGGAAAACCCGCGTGTATTGCAAAATATCCATTACTAACTGGCCCGTACAGAACTATATTGAAATCTCTTTGCTTGCTTAACCATTTGTTTGAAAATCAATGGAATTGACTTTCCATTAGCACCATGTCGGAACACGGCGGAAGCTGTGAAGCGAATCTATTGTAACAAAGGGAAATAAAAACTTACCCGTAGTTTCTAACTGGACGCACGCTCCACTTGGGGCATGTCCCCCGAATAAAAAAGAACTAATTGCAATCAACTTTGTATTCCAAATAACCACATCAATTACAGTTTTCTTATTGTTGTATTGTTTGATTCTTTTAAAAATGCCAAATAAACAATTACATTCTTTTTTCGTATCTAACAGATCTATTTAACTAAACTCTTTGCTTTAGAAACAATTCACGATCTTGAAAAAATTATAGAATTTAATTCTCGGGTAATAGATGAGTTGAGTAAGCCATTTTGCGAACTGATAATAGCATGTAGATGTTAATGACATAAAATTTATTATCAAATAAAATGACAATCATGTAGGCCTCGTAGCGATTAATTTCAGAATGGAGTAAACGCAGTTACATCAATTTCGACTGACACATAGAATGGAATAGCTAGAGACAATTTCCATCAAATTTTATGCGGAAGGGAATTAACTGTGTCCTCCTAACTAAACTGAAATTGCCTACCATTAGAATTAATTCAGCCAACTTCATTAAACTTAAAAACATAAAAATAATGTCAAGAATATAATGTTAAAAAAGATGTGCGTTTTGACAAAATAAGCAAATGTAAATCATTTCTATGTAGTTCTATATAGTTCTGTAATATTTTTATATAGATGGGTATATTTCTATATAGTTGTGTATGTTTTTAAATAGTTGTGTATGTTTTTAAATAGTTGTGTATGTTTTTAAATAGTTGTGAATGTTTTTAAATAGTTGTGAATGTTTTTAAATAGTTGTGTATATTTTTAAATACTTGTGTATATTTTTAAATAGTTCTATGTAGTATAATATATATTTAAAAATTGTTTTGTTTGGTTTAATGCGGTTCTACACAGTTTCGGTAATTTTTGCAAAATTCTACATAGTTCTGCATAGCTTTAAACATTTTTTTATTGTTCTACAGAAGGTGTTCCGTTTTAAGACGAACATACTAAAGAAACAGATAGAACAGCAAAAATTGAATCGAAAAGTCCTTTACCACTTTTCGAAATTTTCAGCCGTTGCAGAGTTACGACGGTTCGAAGTTGGCCAATGGCGAGAGAACTAGTTGTCCATCCCCTCCTTCGTGACGTCAGCGTAGCGGGAGGGGGGGGGGCGCTAGGATGCTACTTCGGTGCCGTAGCAGGCACTTGATTGGTCAACTTCGAACCGTTGTAACTCCGGAACGGCTCAAAATTTTGAAAAGTGGTAAAGGACTTTTTGATTCAATTTTTTCTATTTTATATGTTCGCCATAAGGCGGAACACCCTATATAATTCTATCTAATTCTATATAGTTTTACATAATTCTAAATAGTTTTACATAATTCTAAATAGTTTTACATAATTCTACATAGTTGCACATAGTTATACATTTACAGTTTTACATAGCTTATTTTTCTTGATAGTTTTATATAGTTCTATGTAGTTTTTTATAATTCCAAAAAGTTTCTTCAGAAATTTCATCCGACATCTATGCATTCAAAAAGCATATTCGAACAATGTTTTGAATATTTACAATTCAAATGAAACTTGATGTTTAAAATTGAAATTTTCCATTCTTTATATTCAGAAGAAAGTTGAACGCGCTCTTGGATTTTGCGATGCATTTGAAAGGGTAGGTTCATTGCTTACGGAAGTTGATCCTGGACCGATATTCGACGTGGGATCGCTTTCATTCTAAACTCGACGTGACGACCATTCTCGATGACAAATTTTGTGCGATTCGGAGGAATTGTAACCCGAATCACCGCAGCCCAACAAGTGCGCTTATCCCGTCTCAATTTTTACTCTAATGTGGAATTCAGAGCCAAGACGTGGCCGAAACGATTTGACGAAAAACGAATCTGTACTCACGTAGGGATTCCAGAGATTTTCTCTGGTATTAGATTAGACGGTTCGCTGCTCAGCTAGATCGATGGATTGGAAAAATTGCTTTCAGACATTTTCCTGCTTTTGGTAAATCTTTCAAAAATTTTCCATTATTTCTCTTGTCAGAAATGTCAGAAATAAAAAATTGCCGCCAAAAAGTGAATGAAGGAAAGGAGAAATAAAATTAGCTAACAGTTATTGCAATAGATTATAGTTTTTTATAAGTTAAAATAAGAGTGGCAAAATTTAATTGAAAAATACGCCAAAAAAGTCAATTTAAAGATTCTCGTTTAGATAAAGAATGATCTACTTTAGCAGTGAATTGATTTTGCTTTAGAAATTCCAAAAGCGTTCGCTTTTCCGACTTTGTCTAATCAAGTTGGCTTCAGCGTATATATATATATTCTAAAATGAAGGCCATTCAAACCATTGAGCAATTTAATCAATTCTGATTAAATCCGATAAATAGAAACTAAACTTTGCGTATCGAAAAGGATTTAATTTCGGTACATAATTAAAGTTGATCCTCTTATATTTGTGATTTTATTAATTTGAGCTTAATCCTTGGTTCGCTTTTATTAATTTAGAACGAAAATTTCAGTCAATATTCCGCAATACACGGGAAACAAGCGGACTTTATCCAAATCTGATATACGAGCTATTTCAAACCCTCGTTGAATAATTTGGACCACGCCATTTCCATACGTGATATTTCAGATCTGATAGGGTACAACTTTATGATATTGGAATATTGCAGAAACGGAGACCAAGGAGAACAATAAAACGTACGTTAACGTGGGATGGGGGCACATAATGCTCCTATAGTTTCACTAAATATGCAAACGTGTTAGAAGTCACGTTTCCAAATTTCACTATATTCAACAGGACACTTATCTTCTCAGTCAGCTTGCCTACAACATTTTCTCCATTTAATCACCGCTAATCCAAAAGTTACGTTTATCATAATTTCAACATTGTCACTTCGTAAAATATTAATTGAATTCAAACTGTAAAATCAAATGTGCAACATTGTGAGACCTTTGTTGAAGATAGACACTAGAAAAGTGAATAGGTTCCACTAAGACATTATCTAGGAAGTAACTAGCAAAAGTAACACGTAAAAAATAATTGATTGGGTAAAAACGCAAATGTGGCTAGAAGTGGCCAGAAGAGATTATTAGAAGCAGAAATTGAAAAGTAACTCAAAAAGTAACGTAACAAGTATATTAGGTAACAATAAAAGTAACGCAATTAACATAAAAAAGTAACATAAGTAACGTAAAATGTAGCATAGGTAATTCGAATAACAGGAAACGTAACACAAGTAACGTGAAATGTAACATAAGTATCTCAACTAAAAGAAAACGTAACATAAGTAACGTGAAATGTAACATAAGTAACTCAAATAACATGAAAATTAAAATAAGTAACGTGAAATGTAACATAAGTAACCCAAATAACATGAAAAGTAACAAAAGTAACGTGAAATGTAATAAAAGTAACAAAACTAACACCAAAAAGTAATATAAGTAACTCAAATAACACGAAAAGTAACCTAAGTAAGGTGAAATGTAACATAAGTAACTCAAATAACATGGAAAGTAACATAAGTAACGTGAAATTTAATAAAAGTAATACATTCAAAGTAATGCAAGTAACGCAAGTAACACAAAAAGTAACACAAAAAGTAACATAAAAGAGCATAAGTAACACGAAAAGTTATATCAGTAACGTGAAAAGTAAGAATAAGTAACATTAAAAGTGATTCAGAAAGTAAAATGAATAGTAACATGGAGATAAACGTAAATAACATTCAAAGTAACACAGGGAACGTGAGAAGTAACATAAATATAATGAAAAGTAATATAAGTAACATTAAAAGTAACACAAAAACTAAAATAAGTTTCATTAAATGTAATGCGAAAAGTAAACTATCATTTAAATTAACACTAAAAGTAACACAAAAGCAACATAAGTATCATGGAAAGTAACATGAAAATTAATTTAAGTGCAGTCAACTCTACGCACAGTGCCGCAGATTAGCACAAAGAAAACAAAGGACGCTCGAGTGAGAAGAAAAGAAAAGCTGCACTATTCATAGAGTTGACTGTAACGTGAAAAGCAAGACAAAAAGTAACATAAGTAATACGAAAAGTAAGATAAAACTTTTCCAGAACGACAACGTTAATATTTAATTAGAAAAGTTACTAAAAACTGTAAGAAAGTATCTAAAAAAGATATTTGGAAGCAAAGAAATTCAAAAGTAACTACAAAATTGAAAATATTACCATAAACTGTTAACGTAAAAAGTTATTCAATTGCATAAGAGCAAGGTTGCACAATTCCCCTAGAAAACTCAGAAAATAACTAGCAAAGTATTATAAAAATCAAGAGAATCGGAAATAGAAAATTTACTAAAAACAATTAAAAAATAAGTACAGGAAAAGCAAAGATATAATTAGAAAAGTTTCTGAAAAAGTTACTAGAAAAGTTTTTGTAAAAAAGTTACCAGAATAAAGTAACTATAAAAGTTATTAAAAATCAGAAAAGTTGATGGAAAAAGTTACTAGAAAAGTGCTGAAACATTTAAGCGAAAAATTAATTCGAAAAAACACAAGAAAAATTTACTAGAAAAGTAAATAGAAATGCCTTCTCATTATTAATGAGAATGTAAAAAATAATGATAAAGTAACCTCGAAAAATGACTGGAAAGATTAATTAGAAAATTGCATTAAAAAGTAACGAGAAAAGTTATATAAGAGTATATAAAAAATACTTTTTTGATAATTATTAAAAAATTCAATTAATTTAATTAATTGATATTATTATTTTTTGTAATACTGTACGTTAAAAACTCGACTTTTTACTCACTAGTGATTAAAAACTACTTTTTACTCACTAGGGAGAATGAAAAGTTGAGTTTTTAAGACACCATATTACAAATAATTATGTATGTAACAAGTGCGCAACTATAGGGAAATCTCGACAAGTGTTTCGGTTCCCTTATTTTTGCGCCCTTCTTGCATAAATAACTACATATTCCAACGTAAAATATTAAGTTGTATTATATGTTTAAAATCATATATGACATGTATTATTTTCAGGCCTGATTATTTTATAGAAAAGTGATTTGTAAATTTTACTGATTAGAAATATCATTAAAAATATAATTAGAAATGATTGGCTTACAAGAAAATATTCTAATTATTACAATTGAAATAATTATTGTAATGTATTGCTATAACATTAAACATTGTTAACTTCAATAATTACTTTATCATATATTGTTTTGCTTCCTTAGGGGAAGGTGGGGCAAAACCGGGTACTTTGTGCAAAAAGCTCGTTTAAAAAAAAGCTATCTTACAAAAAAATTGTATTAGTCCTAATATTTCTTCATT
>WNHD01003860.1:0-18662 GCA_011057455.1 Ganaspis sp. Gsp50
TAAGTAGAAAAAAAAGTTCGCGCGCCTAACTAGTTGTACGTGCCTTTTCAATTATTTGTTTAAAATAAACAAAATTATTTTGAATCAAGCAAATATTTTATCTTTAACATCTTTTTCAAACAAATATTTGTTGGAACAGTAATATCACTGAAAAATAGTTTATTTTATTAAAATAACCATTTACTTGTCTATTGTTAAATAAATATTTATTTGAACCAAGTAATTATTATTTGAATCAAATAAATAGCATTTGAATCAATTATTTCTGTATTTGAATAAAAAAATGGCATTTGAGTCAATTATTTCTGTATTTGAATCAAATAAATGGCAAGTGAGTCAATTATTTCTATATTTGATTCAAATAAATGGCATTTGGGTCAATTATTTCTGTATTTGAATCAAATAAATGGCTTTTTGGTCAATTATTTCAGTATTTGAATGAAAAAATGGCATTTGGGTGAATTATTTCTGTATTTGATTCAAATACATGACATTTGGGTAAATTATTTCTGTATTTGAATCAAATAAATAGCATTTGAGTCAATTATTTCTGTATTTGAATCAAATAAATAGCATTGGAGTCAATTCTGTATTTGAATCAAATATTGTTTATTGGACTCAAATAATAATAACTTGATTCAAATATACATATTTATTTGATAATACACAAGTAAATGGTTATTTGAATCAAATTTTTTTTTCAGTGATAAGTTTGAAGGAAAATAAACATTTGTTGGGCCCTATAAAAATAAATGTTGTTTCGAATAAATGTTTGTTTCATAAAAAGAAACTTTTTGCATAGTGTATAGTGACGAAAATTGGGTTCGTTTGAAGAATGAAAATCGATGATCTTGGAATATTTGAAATTCCCGTGATTCCTAATTTCAAGGCATAGCTGAAAATATCCTCGTGTTTTCGTAATAATTTTGACTTGCCTTGATTCGAATTTCATTTTCGACGGATTCTACCACTGTTGCTTGCCAGGAAGTTGTTGATTGTTCACCAGAACGTTGAACAGGTATTGCCTGCATTGTTCCAGCTCCGATCGATGGATTTTTCACACCATCTAAGTTAAAGATCAATGATATTCCGTCAATTTCAGGATCGTAATTTCTACACAGCGTCAAATTTATGTAAAAATCCTGTCCTCGTCGAATAACGAGACGAGCTTTTTCTCCAACTCGATTCATTAAATCGTATCTCAGTGTCCTATGGGCTTTGCCATTTTTTACAATCATCGGTTCCACGTGCACAACCGATAGGATCGAGGCCTTTAAATCTTCATCTGCAATTTTTCCAAGTAGATTATTATTAGAATTTGTTAAACTTGAGTTATATTTTTTACATTCTCGTCAATAATGAGAAGGTATTTTTGTGCGATTTTTTTATGTGAATAAAAAAAATCGCACAAAAAATATATAAAAATATATTGAAATATATATCGCAAAAATATATATTCATATATTATGTATGCAATTCATATATTATATGCAATTACAATTCATATATTATATGCAATTACAATTCATATATTATATGCAATTACAATTCATGTATTATATGCAATTACAATTCATGTATTATATGCAATTACAATTCATATATAATTATGTAATTAATTATCAAAATCTACCAAAACTTTTGATAAATATGATTATTGTTGGGAATTTGATCTTTGGAAATATATTACATTTTATTTTAATCGCAGTTTTTAGACGTTAGAAACAATACTTCAAGTTGCAGATTATTAAGGGTGTTCATTTGACCAACATAACCTCAAAACTAATAAGTAGTTTTTATTACGAAATAAAAGTACATATAAGAACCATTTCATAAAATTTATACGAATATATTTATATGAATATATTTATGAGTATATTTATATGAATATATTTATATGAATATATTTATATGAATATATTTATACGAATATATTTATGTGAATATATTTGTATGAATTTAATAAAAAGTTAGATTTATTCAAAAAACGTTTTTAATTATTATGTAACAGCGAATTCAATTCATCAAAATTTTCTTTCCACATAGCTACTATAAAAATTTTGATGAATTAAATTCGCTGTTATATAATAATTTAAAAACGATTTTTAAATAAATCTTATTATTTATTAAATTTATATATAAATGAATCTTTAGAAAATCTTTAGAAAAAAATTATAAATAAAGAAAACAAACAACTAAGGAATACATCAATCATTAATAATTAATAATCTCCAACTTGAAGTGGTTTTTAATATTATTATAATTCAAGAAAATATACACCATAATTATTAAGTTTTATTAACAATTATAAGTTGCATTATTAATTATTTTTATATTTTATGCCAAAAATATAAAATAATATAAAATATAAAATAATATAAAATATAAATAATCCAAAATTTGTTGAAAATTACAATTACAATTTTATTATTATTTTCAATATTTTTATTACTGTTTATTAATTGTTTATTATAAATTCTATATTATGAATTCTATATTATAAATTCTATATTATAAATTCTATATTATAAATTCTATATTATAAATTCTATATTATAAATTCTATATTTATTTATATACATTATACGGGCATATACCCATTACAAAAAAAAATAACAACGAAAAACTTAAAACTAAGCATGAAAAGCAAGATCGCCAAATAAAATAAGTATATATACGTTAGGTATATTATATTGTAATTTTTTTGACTTATTTTATTATTAATCATTGATTTATTATTCAATTATTGATTAATTTCTGTTTTTATCATAAATACAAATGTTTAGTAATAAAAAATTTTTAGTTTTTTTTTTGTTTTTTTTTGTTTTTGTTTTTGTTTTTTTTTTTTTTTTAATGTAACAATTGGATGAGATTATAGTTTGTTTTCTTTGACTGAACTCACAATAGTAATAAATTCTGTATGGAAAGCGTCCACGACGCCGATCATTGAAAATACGATAACGATCAAAAAATCTGTAAGACATTTTTGCACAGACACTTTTTTGTTTTAATGGAAAGCACAGCGAGAGATTTAAATGAGAAGAGAAGACGCAAACAGTCCGGGCACTGTCTTTGATTGAGCGCGAATCACTTGTTCCCTTTATTTTGCCACGATTGAATAGCTACCAAGTTACCTATAAAATAATATAAGCCGCATGTGCGGCAAAAGCTGCGTGGTGAATAGATTAATCGCCAAGAAAAAAGCAAACCTACAGTGCATAGATTGCATTCTATTGAAAATCTAGGAGCTCCTTCAAGGACCCTCTGAACCAATAAGCCCGACCATAAAAGGTCTCGGACTATAAAAATTAAAGAAAAAAATTACTATCTGCAGGAGTAGGTGCTTTACTGTCATTACCATCCTCATTATCATAAATAAATGGCTTCATTATATACAGACGTAACCGTTTTTAACTTGAAAATTTCATTGTATTTAGATACTATGTTTTCTTTGCGATGAATCAGATGCTTGAAATCGCACCCACATTCGGCACTTTTTAGCATTAGAGGTTCGAGTGATTATTGTAATTTTAAACTTGAAAGTGGCTTTTTTAAGGGGAGAAATGTCGGAGAGCAAAAGCAAAACAAATAGAAGCTTGTTGCAAGTTTGCATGTATATGCTGTCGATTAGTTAATATTGTTTATTTATTAGTAAAGATTGTTTATTTATAAGTAACCAATTTGGTTATTTATAAGTAAATATTGTTTATTTATAAGTAACCAATTTGGTTATTTATAAGTAACCAATTTGGTTATTTATAAATAAATATTGTTTATTTATAAGTAACTAATTTGTTTGTTTATAAGTAACAATATTGAAAATTTATAACTCACAATATTGTTTAATAAAATTAACTGCAGTTAATTAAATATAAAAGTTAATAAAATATACATGTATATTTTATTTATAAGCAACTGCTACCTATATTTATAAGTAATTATATTTGTTTATTTATAAGCAACTGTTACTTATTCATAAGTAATTATATTGTTTATTTATAAATAACTATATTGTTTATTAGTAAATATTATATATTATTAGTAAATATGATATATTATTAGTTAATATGATATATTATTAGTAAATATTATATATTATTATTAAATTATATCGTTTACTAATTATATCGTTAGTAAATAACTATATTTACGGAAAAAACTAAGTTAGCTGCTATAATATTTAATCACCATTGCTAACATATTTGCTAAGTCAGCTAACATATTTGCTAAGATAGATAAAAGTTCGCTGTGATAGCTAAAAATTTTATAGATACCATAGCGAAAAATAGTTATTCATCATAGAGACAGCAAAATATTTAGCTTTGGGATCTACACGATTTTAGGCTACTACAGCAAACTATTAGCTATCTTAGCGAACACCTTGGTTGGTTTAGCTAATATGTTAGCTGTGATGATTAAATATTCACAGCTAACTTATGTTAGCTGCAGCAGCTAACTTATTTTTTTCCGTTTTGTTTATTAGTAAATAATTAAATCGTTTATTAATAAATAATTAAATTGTTTATTAGTAAATAATTAAATCGTTAATTATAGTAAATAATTAAATCGTTTATTATAGTAAATAATTAAATCGTTTATTATAGTAAATAATTAAATCGTTTATTATAGTAAATAATTAAATCGTTTATTAGTAAATAATTATTAGTAAATAACTATATTGTTTATTTATAAAGAACTATATTTTTATTTATAAAGAATTATATTGTTTATTTATAAAGAACTATTGTTCATTGATAAGTAACTATATTGTTTACTTATATGTTACCACAGGCTATTTATTAAATAATACAATACAGCAATGTTTGTTAATTTAACTGTAAAATTGGTAATTGTCAATGTGTATATCTCAAAGAGTAATAAACTCTTATGAAAGAGACGATTATATAATTAACTATGTGCATAATTTAAAATGTCTATTTATACCTATTATTATGTCTCAACTCTTACCGCATTCAGTTTTACAATGTTTATGCTATTTTATTGAATTTTAATACTTTTTAATTAGAATTAAACGATTTCCTGAAAAACACTTTTTTCGCAAAAAATTAACATTGTACTATAGTTTTAAAAGAAGGAAGATAAAAATAAAATGAAAAAGATAAATATAAAGATAAAGATGAAGATAAAGACATTTTTAACAAGTTAGTATGAAAATTGAAAAAAAGGACAAACTGTTATTAAGTTTATTATTATTTATATGATTGTTTTAATGGTCGAGGATATAATTCTAAAATATAAAATAAATGCAATATGGATGTAAAATATACAATTTTAAATTTAAAAAAATAATAGAAATTGGAAAAAGAAATTATGAAATTAAGAAATAGGACTGAAATTGAAAAACGAAATAGTGAAAGAAACAAAGTGATTAACAAAGGTAATTAAAAACAAATTTTGAAAAAGGTAATTTGAACTTATTTGGGCCAATGCAAATTGGGGTCATTTTCAATTAGAACCGATTCAAAGGACCAATAAAAATTAGGAACAATTGCAGTTTCGTTAATTAGTTGAATTTGCATATCTACTTGTTTAAAAAATACATATACAAAAATAATATAAGAATAGTGCAAAATTGGTAGAAAAATAGTACAAAAATAATTTTATTTTATTTTATTTTCATAAATCATACACGGGTACAAAACCCTTAAAATAATATAAAAATAGTACAAAAATTTCACAAAAATAATATAAAAGTAGTACAAAAATATCACAAAAATAATATAAAAATAGTACAAAATAGTACAAAAATATTACAAAAATATTATAAAAATATTACAAAAATATTACAAAAATAATTAAAAATATAAATTTGCTTAAATAAAAAATTTATGTAAGTAAAATAAAATAGACAATTATACAAAATTCAAAGTTGTGAAGTGTGGAAAAAATAATATTCAAAAGTAATTGTTATAGAAAAATTGAAATTCAAGTTTGAAATGTAAAATAACACCATTCATGTGTGAAATACGACACTTAATTCAGAAATACTAGAAAAGAATGAAAGACAAAGAAATCGTGTTTTTAGAAATAAATCTGTTTTCTTGGCGATTAATATTACTATCCACGCAGAAAAACGTCTAGACAAATTGATTTACAGCATCTTTACAGTTGTAGAACGGATTTTCTGATCGGCGATGAAATCATACCTCTCATTCAATTACAAAATTATACACAATTTTTTGTATCTATATCTGTCTTTTTCTAAATGTTTACAAATTTTACCTTTAGTAGATAATATTCGATTTGATGCTATATATTTATTTTATATTTAACAGAGTTCTTATACATTCTTTTTGCTTCCTCATAAAGAGGCATTGTTTTTTTTAATTGAATGCAAATTTTTCGTTTTAATTAAATCCTTGTGATTCGATCTGTTTTATTATTTAAATTTAATATAATTAAATTTTTATTATTTATTTAATAGTATTTATTTGAGGTTGGGGGTTTTATTATGTATATTTGGGTTAAGTAGAATAGCCTTTTGGACCATTCGATTTATAATAGAAATTTGCAAGAAGACGTGATATCATCCTGTCGGACTGCAAGTTGTGTAATTTCACTTTCATTCACGACAGACTCAAGTCCTTGACTTCTAAATATATGACCAAGTGCAAGTATTTTATATACCAATAAGTACTACGGCCTCATCGAAGTCAAGGTTCTTTCTACGCGAAAGCGGAAATTGATATTTCAATCCAGATTTGAAAATTATATTCAAATTTTAATGAGGGAAACTCGAATCAGGAATTTATAAATTTTAACCTTTGGTCGAATAAAATTCGGAACATTTCCAATTCAGTGATATTAAATCAGAATTTTTTAAATTGAATTTCGGTTTTAATCAATTTAAATCAATTCTGTAAATCTTAATTAGTAATTTTGTATTAATTCAATAACGAAAAGCCGTTTACCGATTGAAATAGTAAATTTTAACTCATTCTTAGTGAAATGCTACTAATTTTTAGTGGAAAACTAATAATTCTTAGTGAAAAGTACTGATTCTTAGTGAAAAGTACTAATTCTTAGTGAAGAGTACTAATTCTTAGTGAAAAGTGCTAATTCTTAGTGAAAAAGTACTAATTTTTAGTAGAAGACTATTAATTCAATTAATAAATAACTACTAATTAGAATAGTCAAAGTTCACTTATTTCATTTAATTTGTCTAATTTAATTAGTAGTTTCTATTAAAAATTATTAGTTTCTGTTAAAAGTTAGTAGTTTCTGTTAAAAATTAGTACTTTTTTTTACTAAAAAGTAGTACATTTTTACTATTTTAAATGGTAAACGATTTTTCACTACTGTACTAAAGTAGTAAATTACTAATTCAGATTTAGAAAGAAGTGATTGACTACTTATTGCGCTGTAAGTGAATTTAAAGTTGTGAAAAATTTTGAATGTTGTAAAATTTTGAATTGGATAAAATATATTATATTTTAGCTAATCGATCCAAATTTCAATCGCTAATTAGTATATATTATAATAATTTAAAAGAAAGATATAATAATTTAGAAGAAAGATATAATAATTTAAAAGAAAGATATAATAATTTAAAAGAAAGATATAATAATTTAGAGGAAAGATATAATAATTTAGAAGAAAGATATAATAATTTAAAAGAAAGATATAATAATTTAGAGGAAAGATATAATAATTTAGAAGAAAGATATAATAATTTAGAAGAAAGATATTATAATAACTTAGAAAAAAGATATTATAATAATTTAAAAGAAAGATATTATATTAATTTAGAAGAAAGAAGTCATTGTTGGTTTTAAATTAAACGGATTTTTTTAATTCAGAAACAATTTTTATAGAATAAAAAACCAACAAAAATTTGTTAAATATTTTTAAAATATATTTTTCTACTTTTATTTCACAAGGAAATTCTCACATGGCTGTTTCAATAAAATTAGCATTTATCTATACTTGAATTATAATTATTATCATACTTGATGATCTTGGTATATAGATAATAAATAATTACATTCAAAATTTATTTTATTCGATTTGCTGCCGATATTAAACTTGCAAATTTTCAAATAAAACTTTATTGTTTTTGTGACGATTGTGATTCTATTTTTTCTCTTTTGTCGATTGGTTTAAAGAGAATATTTAAGTAATATTCTACCTTAAGTGTCTTAAGCAATAGTAAATGCACAGAAATAAAAAAAGTACCTTAATATTAAATTAACAAGGTTTTGAAATTTTATGTTTTTTTAGAAATAAGTTGATATTTCTGAGAAAATGTAAAATTGAATCATTTTTAAGTTGAAAGTTTAAATTACTAGTTTCATGTAATGGGTATTTCTCAAGGGAGAGTACAGAAGAAATCAGTAGATTAAAGAATTTAATTAGTAGATTAAATTCTCGTTTTATTAACTACATTTCTAATTATTAAAAAATCAAAGCAATGACATTTTAAGTGTTCTATTGCGAAGGCAGATTTTTCAATATTTGAATTGAGACATTTTCATAAAATATTTCCAAATGTACTAAATCATAGATTTATTTACTTACAATAGACGAGAAACCTATTTCAAGAAATGGACTAAGGAAGTTATTTTCAAGACCTATTTCTATTTTACATACAAACACTTTGAAAATGCAACTCGTGTAAAATTGCACAACTGTTAGTTCCACTTCAGTTTGTTTATAAAGTGCTCTTAGGAAAAATAATTCCAGCTTTAAATTAATTGTAGGAATCATTTTTTTATGTTTATTTTTAAATCGTTCTGATTTGTGGTAAAAGAAAAGATATCGACGAGATTAGGAAAGATTAATATTTATATAAGTTTGCAAAAATGTATGTACAAAAATTAAATTAAGAAATGAAAAATTTGATTCAATTAAAGAAGAATTAAATTAAATTAAAAAAGAATTAAATTAAATTAATAGAAATTAAATTAAAAAAGAATTAAATTGAATCATAAGAAATTAAATTAAAAAATAATTAAACTAAATTAAAACAAATTAAATTAAATTAAAAGAAGTTAAATTAAAAAAAATAAATTAAAAAAATGGAACATTTTCAAGTGAAAATTTCCATTGATTTGACAACATTTTTTGAGACAAAGGACACTTTTTGTGGGGTTATTAATTAGGATAATATTATAAAGTAAAAGTCCAAGAGATGAAATTTTGCAATGTAGGGACAATTAATTTCTTTCACCTCCAATATAGTCGGTTAACCTTTTTAATAAAAAGATCAAATACGTTGGGTCTAGAATCCAGATAACTGAATCTCAAGAGGGCATATTTCATCTTTATTGTGCATTTTTTCAATTTGGTGTGAAAATTTAATTAGGAAATAGTCTCTTGTTTAAAAATACAAAGTTTAATATTCATTGAATAAATAATTAAATAAAAAAATACATATTATGAACCACGCTGAGAATAAATAATTAAATAAAAAAATAGATATTATAAACAACGCTGAGAATAATTAAATAAAAAATAGATATTATAAAATACTTTGACAATAAATAATTAAATAAGTCAATAAATTATTGACTCGAAAAGACTGGTAACTTTCATTATCTATTTAAAATCGTTTTAATAATTAACTTGAAGTGTACACTTACAAAATGTTAATTTTAAAATCCTATACTTCGTTGAAATGATTGTATAATTTCGCATTTAATTTTAAAGTGAGTTTAAATTTTAAATAAACATTTTGTAGAATAATGAAAAACATTATACTATCATTCAACATTATATTATATATTCGTCCTTTCTGGACGAATATTATCCAAAAAGTGCGATTTTCCAAATTTGTAGTTGATAAAAAAATGCATTAAATTCTAAGGATTGAAAGAGTTGAAACAATGGAACGAAAGTTATTTTTTAAAGAATGAAAATTATGTAGATGAAACAAAAAAACGATACAGTGATTTTAAATTAAATACAAAAAGTCAAAAATCGCACATTTTGAATACACTCTCATTATTGATGAGAATGTAAAAATAAATTTCAATAGGATTTCTTTCTGAATTTTTAAGTCGTGATACTTAATTTAGAAGAGTTTGAATGAAAATATTCTAAAAATGAAAAATATATATAAAGAAATAAATGTAATAAAAAAAGGGAAACATAAAAAAATAAAAAGTGAAACAAAAATAAAAAGTGAAACAAAAAGTAAAAAGTGAAACAAAAAATAAAAAAGGAGACATGAAAAATAAAAAAAAATTTCATCCTAAAAATGAAAAATATACATAAATAAAGAAACAAATGTAATAAAAAAAGGAAACAAAAAATAAAAAAAAAGGAAGCATGAAAAATAAAAGAAAGGAAACAAAAAATAAAAAAAAGGAAGCATGAAAAATAAAAGAAAGGAAACAAAAAATAAAAAAGGGGGCATAAACAATAAAAAAGGGAAACATAAAAAATAATAAAAAGGAGAAATAAAAAAAATAAAAAAGAGAAACATAAAAAATAATAAAAAGGAGAAATAAAAAAAATAAAAAAGGGGACAAAATAAACATATAACTAAAAAAAAGGAAACATAAACAATATTTAAACAAATAAATCATAAAATAAAATGACAATGGAAAAGGAGAATCGATGATAAAAAATAAATGGATAATTGAAAATGGAAAATAAGGAAATGAATAGGGAGAAGAGAAGTAGGAAATAAAAATTGTAATTAAAAAAGAGATTCTTACCTGAGCAAACCAAGCTATGTTTTCCATAGCGATCGCTTCTAGACTTTTGTTTACGACAGCAGGAGAAGAGAATCCCCATTTTTGTAACTTCCTTATTTATTTATTTTTTTAAAAAAAGAAAAATAAAAAATTCTTTATCTTGAAAATAATATCATTGAACCACTATTTAAATTCACAGGACAGTAATTTATTGAGTCCTTTTTAGAATCATGAGGACTAGGTCAAAGAAGTTGAGCGGCAAAAAATGATGTCACTGATTTACCAAATTCGGTGAAGAGTCTCGGTACTATTTCTCATGTTGATGGTTATTTGGATTTACTAGGAAAAGTGAGTCTTGTTAAGTAAACGACTCGCCGGTGGAAAAACAACTGAAACAAAACTCATAGGTGTCTTATATTGATACCTTGCCTTCAATAGAATTTCCATCTCCCAGCCGATAGATTCAATTGGACACTTTTTTTACCTCTGGGCCACTATCTAATTACTCTATTTTCTTTTCTTTTTTTTACCTCAATGAGAATATTGATAATTCTATAAAAAGATTTTTTTGTCTAATATAAAGGATGATTAGGAAAAACAATGACAAAGAAAATCATTAAATCGCCCACGTTCTCCTCTTAAAATCAATTACTTTGTGCACTCAATTTTGGGACAAAACTCAGTTAAAATTTTATTTTTTCTTTTGTGTAAATTATTTCCTCGGGTGACCATTATTGGGGGTTAACAATAAATGGGTAAAAAGGCCTATTGAGGTCTGCAGGAAAAATATAAATTAACAGAAAATCTTTATTTGAAAATTCAGGAAAATTTTGAATAATTTTTTTTAATTTTGGAGCACAGAAAAGTTTTTGAATTTTTGTTTTTGTAGATAGAAGTTTGAAGGTAATAGAAAAAGGCAGAAAAAAGCTATATAGTCTATTTATCCTCGACGCACCCATTTGATAATTACCACTCGACCGCAACAAAATTAAAAAAAATTGAACAATACGCGATTAGTGTTAATATTGAAAAATTTGTTTGCCAAATATATTTCTCTTGAGAGATTACAAATATTTTTGTAATAAAAACATTTTTATAACAAAATATTTTATAACAAAATATTTTTGTAACTATTTTTGTAACTATTTTTGTTACCATTTTTGTTACTATTTTTGTAACTATTTTTGTTACTATTTTTGTAACTATTTTTGTAACTATTTTTGTGACTCTTTTTGTAACTATTTTTGTGACTCTTTTTCTAACTATTTTTGTGATTATTTTTGTAACTATTTTTGTAACTATTTTTGTAATAGAAATAAAACCAATGCTTCCTGTGAAAAAAAGATTCAATTTTCAAAAACCAAAAAATGCAAACAATTATTAATTACTCTCTTTAATTAATTACATTATTAATACTCTATGAATATATTCTTTATATACTCTCATTAAAAAAATCAAAGAATTTTTTGTTTACCACACTATTAATTAAAGAATAAAATTGAAATTAAAGACAAAAAAGTGGTTGTTCATTGAATGAAAACGATAATTAATGCAGCCAATTGTTTAAATAAAAAAAATATTAAAAAGCTATTAATCACTTTGAATATAATAGAGAAAAGTGTTAATTAATGAACAAAAAAAAATAATTAAAACACTGTTAAATTACAATTTTCTTTTTTAATCGTATATAATGGATCACATATTTCATTTTAACAATCAACAAAATTGTTAAGTGTATACTGTCTAGTTTAGATGATTACAACAGGAAAGATGATACAATAAGATAAACATTTCATAAGATGACTGAAGTGTTATCTAAAATATATACAGGAAGTTCATAAGCTAGTCTAATGAATCATTCTCCAAATTCAAATTTTCAGAAATGTTGAAATAGATTATTTACATTCTTAAAATTTAAAAAATTGGCGATGGCAATTCTTCTAATGGAGTTCTATTCACAATAGGGTTCCTATTATCTTCCAAAACGATAACTGTACGAAGCATGTCTTCCAATTTCACGATTAAATATTTGAATTCGAAATTTCCATTTTCTGCCTGTAAAAAAAGTGTTTAAAAATTAAATTCCAAATTATGAGTTTTTTGATCATTTTCTTCTGATCATGTCTTCTTCAACCTTTTCCAATCTTCTTCAATAAAGCAATTGATTGAATACATTGAAGCAATAAGCTTTAAATAAATTAAAATTAAAGATCGCTTTTGATAAACAATTGATAAACTCTCAATTATTTCGAAATGTTTTATAAAATAATTAGCGAATTTTCTTCTTTGTTAAACTCTCCTCAACAATTATATAAAATTGTATTTTACCTCTTGTACTTCTAAATGCACGGTACCCCTTTTTCGGATCCCTTGAATGTAAAATTGCATTCTTATATGCTGGACTCCATTTTGTATGAAAATATTGTGCCTGAAATGAAAAAGAAATTTGTTAAACAATGTCTTTATATTTTTATAAAGACTATATGATACTATATAACTATTTTTATAAAGACTATATAATACTATATAACTATTTTTATAAAGACTATATAATACTATATAATTTTTGAGCATTATTGAAAATGTTATTTGAATCATGTTTAGAGCAGAAATTAGTTTCGGATTTTAATACCTCACGTGAGTTCGTCGTCCTCGTCGGCTTTCTTCACCGTATGCTTTTACAGGCTCTCCTAGAGCATCTGTAATTCGAGTATCTTCTAAACAACGTTTTAGGGCTTTTTTATATATTGCATTTGGACTGCTTTCAGAAAATAATTCTTTTAATATTGTGTAGAGGATAAATCCAGTGAGTCCTACTCCACCAATAATTATGCTCAAGTACCAAGCAGATTTTGTGTTTTCTTTGACTGAAACAAAAAAAAAGGTTTTTTATTCTTTAAATCATTAATTTTTAATTTTACTTTTTTGAAACTATTATTACGTTATAACATATTTTCATTTAATATATTATTTTCCAGACGTTAAAGCAATTCTTTTGAATTTTATATAAATTGTATCTAAATCTTATAATATAATTAAAAAACAGTGTAGATTGATATTGTAGATAATATTCAAGATTGTAGATATTATTTATTATTATATTATTCAAGATTATTTATTGTAGATTAATATTCAAGTTACATTATTAACAATTATTTGAATATTACACTTTTTAGGCTCTCTTCAAAAGTAGTAATAACTAAAAAATTTACCTACTTCCGCAAATCCAGTTTGCACCTGGTTTTCCGAATTCGATTGCTTACTTTTTATCGGAACATTTTGATTGGAATAAAAAGCTTTAGAAATTCGGGGAGATTTAAAGCCACATAAAGAAGTGCTTTGTAAATTGCATAAAAAACGTCGCTGTCGCAAAAGTTGATTTCCAACCCTAGAAGTTGCCATTCTGAAAGTTACAAATAAAATTAGTTCTCAGAGACAGATTTCAATTTATAATTCAAATGAATCTTTATTTTAATTAATAAAGTAGAACAATCGATTAATTAATTATTAATTTTTTCTAAGTCAGTTACAGTAACAGAATACTAACATTATTAACAAAAGAAACACAATTACACAAAGGATTAAACATTTTAAATGTAAAAAACTGACTACTAAATAATCATGAATTATTTTTGTAAAATAACATACATTATTTTTACTCCAATATTGTGTGACGATTTACATTATCTTAAATATTTTTAATTAATATTATGCATATTAAATAAAAATAAAATATTGCATATTTATATTTGTTCATAACAATCACAAACATTACTCACATGTAAAAAAAATGTAAAATCACTAAAGAAGTATATTTGTAAACTTAGTAACAAAATTAATTAGATACAAAAGATACATAGAGGCTACTTTTTCACATAAAAGAGACAAATTTAATCACAAGTGTTAATAAAAAAGTTGATAAAATGGATAAATAAAATTAATGAACATCCGAAAATGAGGTTAGTAATTAGTTGTTGCGTGCGCCACAGAGGGAGCATCAAATTACCTTTGTTTTGACACTTGGCGCAAGGTAATATGTTAATTTTTAACAAAATACTATAATTTGCAAATAGAATATTGCAATATTATTATTTTTTTCTAAATTATTGACAATTGCTGATATTTTTCCTATATTGATTGATAAACTGCAAGGTAAAGTTTAATTGATTTTTTGGAGTACTACATAACCTATTTATCTGTTTGTTCATTTATGATAATTGAGATAATTCTTTTTAAAACAGGTTTTAGTTAAAAAATAGAAAATGATTAAGAGATTACTCGACGATGAATCAGCGTGTTGATTATTTACCATAGAAAAGATAACCTCACTCTCTGTGATGCAAAGGATAGGATTCCTTTAGTTAGTTCGTCTTTAAATGCCACGTTTTGTACATAATAAAATTTTAAAGAAAGCAAAATGTTGGAGAATTATGAGGATATAACATTTGTAAACGTCGCAGGATGGGTTGCATCAGGTGCAATGATTTTTGGAGGTGTCGTGCCATATATTCCTCAGTATAGACAAATTAAAAATAAAGAAGATCCTGAAGGATTTTCTCTTTATGTCTGCTTAGCTCTATTAATTGCCAATACTCTGCGAATCCTTTTCTGGTAAATATGAATTATTTTAATATTTACAGTTTCACGCTAAAGATAAAACTCCAATTTTATTTCATGTATGCATTGGGAAATTTTCTCTAGTCAACATTTTATTTATTTAAACTCGCGGAAAAATCACTTTACATTTATGTTCCAGAGTTTTTACATTTATGATTAGAGTTTTTACATTTATGTTTAGAGTTTTTACACTTATGTTTAGAGTTTTTACACTTATGGTTGGAGTTTTTACATTTATGTTTAGAGTTTTTACATTCTCATCAATAATGAGAGTGTATTTAAACTTCGAGTTCAAATTTTATCGATTAAAAAGCAGTATCATTTAATCAAATTTTGTTAAAACTAGGTTATTTAGTTTTAGAAAAAACTAATTTTAAAATACTTAAGGTTTGGGAGATTAATTTATTTTCAATTAAGGTAAAGTTAGATTATGTGATAAGTTTTTCAGAATTTGAAGAGCATAAAAAACACATTTAAAAACATTTAGTAATTATATCAAATAATGGTATTTCTCAATGTTATTTGTTAATAATATGAAACATATGATATTCACAATAATATCACAACAAATCAAATACAATTTATAGATAAATTTTGTACCTATTAATTATTTAAGCAAATAATGTGTTGTATGTGCATAGAACATAAAGATTTACATATATAAATATTTAGATATGCAAATCTGTGTGTGTTTTCATTTTTTTAACTTTTAAATGAAATATAGCAATCTTTCAAAAACGGTGAATATTTATAGAAAATTATTTTCAGGTTTGGAAAGCGATTCGAGTTGCCTTTATTATTACAAAGTATACTTATGATTATTACAATGTTGATGATGATTAGGCTTTGTGTTAATATCCGTGCCAAGAATCAGATCATAAAATCAAGGGAGAGAGTTTTTACTGGTAAGATAATAAAAATACAACCGCAAAATTTAATTTTCGAGATTCGTGAAAAAAAATTGCGATAGAACGTGAACTGGAACGTGGAAATATTAAACTGTTACATTTGTTTTACTAATCATTAACATATTTTCATTCGTTTAATTTGTATTTCTAGTCTACTTTTTTTCTAGTTTTGTTTAGAACTAATTTCAATTATTCAATTATTTCAGTAACCAATTTCAATTTGTGTCCCTCATTATTTACTGTTTTTATTTATTTATTTTTTTTAAATAGTTTTATGCATTAATATAGCACAATTTGATTGTTTACTTCCTCGTAGAGATTTGGTCCTTTTGTTATTAACTTTACTTTAAATAATTTACTTTACATTTACTTTATGTTAATTTACTTTACGTTTACTTTATGTTAATTTACTTTACGTTAATTTAGTTTATGTTAATTTGCTTTACGTTAATTTAGTTTATGTTAATTTGCTTTATTACTTTAAGTTTACTTTATGTTTCTTTAGTTTCACTTTATGTTAATACGAGCCAGTAGCTCAAAGGCAATGCAAATTGTTGGCATTTTAACTAACAAAAAAAGTCACAAAGCTTTTCTTTTAATACTAATTTCAATAGATTTGGACATTAAATTCTTTTGGAAATGGACAGACTTCCAATCGTATCTGAACTTCATCCTGATCTTCGGAATGGTCTGCGGAGCTTTAATGTATCTCTTGCTGGATGTTCCTATTTTCGTTGAGGTTGTGGGATTATTGGCTGTTTTAACCGAAGCGATGCTGGGAGTTCCTCAATTTATTCGAAATTGTGGAAATAAGTCAACTGAAGGCATGAGGTTGGCATTATTTCTAACCAATATTTATTTAAATTAAATTCCCTCAAAATTCATTTCGTTAAGTTTTCCAAGATCGATTCTTTAAGATCTTTTCAAGATCGATTGTATTTAAATTTAATTTTAGTTTAAATTTAACTAAATTAAATTATTCGCTAAATTTGACTAAATTAAATTAATCCCTAAACTTAACTAAATTAAATTATTCCCTAAATTTAACTAAATTAAATTATTCCCTAAATTTAACTAAATTAAATTATTCCCTAAATTTAACTAAATTAAATTATTCCTTAAATTTAACTTAATTGAAAGTCGACCTTTTTGGTTGAAAAATATTCTTGAATTATTAAATTATTCCTTAAATTTAACTTAATTGAAAGTTGACCTTTTTAGTTGAAAAATATTCTAGAATGATTAATTTGATTAAATTGCAATTTCTAATTTTATTTCAGTGTTGTGATGGTAATGATGTGGACGTGTGGAGATACTTTTAAGACTTGTTATTTTATTCAGCGTGATGCTCCAATTCAGTTTGGAATTTGTGGAGCACTGCAAGTGCTCATTGACGTATCAATCCTTCTTCAAGTCTACCTTTATCGCACTAATTCAAATATATCAAGAAATGCTACTCGGACAGATTGAATCGAGATGCCATGCAGAGAGTCTGCACTATTACCAAATGAAATAACTGAAGTCGATTCTAATCCCGAACCTAAAGTTGAACCTTCTTAAGTAATTTTAAGACAAATATCAATAATATGCCTCGTTTCAGCGGCATTTGTATCATAATAGGTTTTTTTCACAATTTTGACACATTTTCAACAGTTGTGAATCTATATTGTTTCTTTTAATCGATTGCGACAGATTTTTATCAATTAAAAATCTTTCTTTTTTTAGTCAGTCGTTATGGATTGTCAGTGACTGATGATTTTTAATCAATCGCGATTTGAATTTACATTTCTTGTTAATCAATCGCGATTTGAATTTACGTCTCTTTTTAATCGATCACGATATATTTTTAGCGATTGTTTTGTACCGATTGTAACGAATTGCCGTATGTTCTTGTGAGGATGTTGACATGTTTTTTTAAGATTGTGATATATGTTATTTTGAATATTTTATTTCGTTTGAGATATTCCAACGAAAATAACGATTTTAGAAAATCTAGTCTACCACTAGGCTATTGACTTTTTTAAACGCTTCTCCCAATTATTAATGTGTATGAAAAATATCAGAGTGAGAGTGTCACTTTGTGACAGCACAAAATGCAGGTTTTGACCGTCTTTTGGAGAAATTCTGAAAGAAAACGCGTCTATTACATGCGTTGTTTCCATTTTAACTTTTAGATAAATTGTCTTTTAGATAAATAATGTAATAAATGTATATAAACAACAGTTATTGTGGTTTTTTTGTTTATACAGTGTTTTTTTAAATTATTTTTTGTTATTTTTTATCATTTTTTATCATTTTTCATTGTTTTTTATTTTTTTGTTTTAAACAGGTTTTGCAATTAGAATTTAAAAATTCGCGCGCTTTCGGCGCATACTGCGCCATCTGGTGTAACGTTTAGGAAGGACGAGAAATGATTGGCTGTTTTAAAAATGCAAGAACCAATTAAATGACACGTATTTGCCGCCAGAAAAAAAAA